>JBBBDQ010002011.1:3515000-3531721 GCA_037127315.1 Ascarosepion bandense | reverse complement strand
TAGAAGAAAAAAAAACGCCAGTAGTGAATTACAATTGTTAAGTTTTATTAAAGAATGGTCACACATGGTACTGGCAATTATTATATTACAAAGCCACTGTGACAGGCCTGGAAGTTTTTTCCACCTGAATCCATCTTGCACATATACAAATCAACAATCCATCTGTGCATAGAGTACTGTTGTCATATATGGTCAAGTGCTTTTGCTGTTCATCTCAGTGTTCTTGACAGGCTCCAAAGAAGAATCTGTAATGTGATAAATCCCAGCTTGGTAGCTCGACTCCAGCAACTTTCTCACTTGCAGGGTGTGGCTTCCTTCTGTCTATTCTACAAATATTTTCATGGATTCTGTTCTGAAGAACTTAAGTCACTGGTTCCCTTGCCACAAGAATTTATTTGAGTAACCAGACTGGCAACAAGATCCCACCCAATTACAGTTAGATCAACCAAATGCAGCCGACAATTCTACTCCATCAGTTTCTTTTCTTGCACTTCCCACCTGTGAAACTCCTTTCCATATACTTACTTTCCTGACAGCTACAACCTCAAGGAATTTAAATGCAATGTCACTTTTATCCACTTGACTCCAGTTCTTTCTACATCACCCTGTATATCTTGTTCTTTTTCTCTACCTTTGCAACTGTCTTCACACCTGTGTTCCCATCCTTCTCTTACCCTTTCTCTGACACCCCCTGTAACTGATTCATCTTTCTCTTCACTATCCTCCTGTTTAAACTTTTTCTCTTGTGTAGCCGCCTGCACATTGGTAGTAGTATCACCTTGCTTGGGGTGAAACGGTTAAAAAAAAAGTTAGATTGTGACATGAGATGCTAAATTTTCTTAATTTTATAAAGAACGGGTGCCAACAGCAAAGGTCATAACAGTTGGAAACAGGAAATGGTACTCATCAGAATACTTGCCACTGAAATAGTGATTTAGTAGTGAGAGACTTGTGACATTTTGAAAGGGATTGTAGAATGAAAA
Organism: Ascarosepion bandense; assembly: GCA_037127315.1. Classification (NCBI taxonomy): domain Eukaryota; kingdom Metazoa; phylum Mollusca; class Cephalopoda; order Sepiida; family Sepiidae; genus Ascarosepion; species Ascarosepion bandense. The sequence goes on along the minus strand of JBBBDQ010002011.1, from coordinate 3,530,738 downwards.
ATAATGTGGCACCCATAACGCCCGTATATGAAATCTTCATCCAATACAAGAGCCAAGAGCCACTCAAGGTAGAGGGTTACTATGCAGTGCGGTATGAATTTAAGAAACAACAGGAAGTGCAGTTTATGAGGTTATGTAGTATAGATATGGGTTAACTGAAGGCTTGAAAAGATCAAGATAGTTGTGATTGAGAAAACACCCTGCTGGGAGTCTGTTACATAATGCAGTTATTCTTAGAAAGAAGATGTCTTGGTGAAAATCACGAATAAACATGAAGGGATGATTAATCCTTGTCTATGTAACATGTTAGGTTCCATTTCAAAAGTTCCAGGCTGATAGAGCCAAGAAATGTCAGTCATTCAGTTAAGTGCCATACGTGATACACACTTGAAAGAGACATGACTGACTGGGCAAAAGATTTTCCTGCAGTAGATTTCCATTTCTTTCTGAAGTAGACTGGTTGCCAAACAAGGCTATAGAACCCGATCTGTTTTTCAACAAATTTAACTGAAATTTGAACTCAGCTCTTTGTTTTCTCATTCTGAGCCAATGTCCATTGCATCAAAATGCACACCCAATATAAAGCCTAAATGTCACTTAAGTTAGAGGGTCAGTGAATGAAGATGCTGTAAGAGTATATTATGTGAATACATTAATGTAGGAAAGATTACATTTGATTCTAGACTTGAAGAAATTAAAATTGTCATGATCATAGAAGCATCCACTCATGAGTTCCTTCCACAAAAGTTCTGGGGAAAGATGCTGTCTAGGCTGAATTTACTTCTTATTAATGGAACATGAAAACAAGAAAGAAAAGAAATGAGGATGAACTAACTTGGGGTACGTTACATGGCACATCCAAGCTGTGAAGGTCTGAACTGGTGGAACCAAGGAAGGTAGTTCAACCAAGCAGCAGTCATACAAATATCAATAAAATAGTGAGAGATAGATTAACACCTTTCTCAAGGGTATTTACGTATAAGCGAATACAACAAATTTAACTGAAATTTGAACTTACATTATTCAGACTATTGTCCTCATCTTTGTTGCCATTTGTATGACATTTCGGCCAATGTATGCTCCGGCCTTCTTCAGATGTTAGGAATTTTGAGCCGAACACTTTATTATGATCACCAGGGTATATCATTCTCATTCCTTTCTGTGAAGCCTCTTTTTTTTTTTGATAATTGTGTGTTATCACGACCTAACACAAGTTACTTGTTCATGACTACCAAAAAGAGGCTTTGCACAAGGGGATGAGAATGATGTACCCCAGTGATCATAATAAAAGATTTGGTTCAAAATTCCTAGCACCTGAAGAAGGCCGGAGCATACAACAACTGAAACGTCATACAAATGGCAAAAAAAATGAGGACAATAGTCTGAATAATGTAAATAGTGTAAATACTACTTCAACTCAGAAATATAGACAAATACTTTCAAGGATTTGTTTAGAATCTTGGAATTCATCTCCTCCAGATAGAGGGAGACTACTGTAATATTAATGTTGTTCTCAATGTATTACTTTTTTTGTGGAGTGTTTTAACTAAAAAGTTGATTAAGAAGGCAAGCTGGGGAAGTTAGATAACGAGAGAGAGAGAGAAAGAGAGAGAGAGAGAGAGAGAAAGCTTTTATGAACACAGTACAGAGAAAAAAAATAACAATAACAAAGATGCAACAATATATATCGATACATTGATAAGCAAACAGTATTAAGTAGGTTGGTAGGTTGTATAAGAAGATCGACCCCAAAAGAACGATGAAGTAGAAATGTAAGTTCAATCAATAAAAACAAAATATTCCTGGTTGCAGGATAGGGGAGATGTTCTAAGCTAATAATCAATCAAAACTCCATTAATTGAGTGGAATTCAGCACAGGCAAATGATTGTCAATTGAAAACCAATTCTTAGTGTGACTTAACTTTGTTTCAGGAAAGGTGAAAGGTCATAAGAATTTGACAGACTTGATAATTCAACCCTTGAAAACATGAATGGATTAATGCTTAGGTTATGTTTTCTACGTGAAATGAGTGCAAACGCAAATATGTTCACCTACCCAATTCCGTTTTAAATTTGGCAGAGTTGACCTGTTTTAACTTTTAACCTCAGCATCAAAATAAATGAATAAAAGAAAAATAAAAGAAATCAAAGACATTTTTTAAGGTTACCAAAAGAAGGCGCAGTGACTGCTAGAAATATGGGTATTCATATTGTAATGATTTAATTTTTGTATTCATGTGCTTATTGCCATAACAGTAAAAACGGACCACCATAGAAATATTTTGGTTAGAGAAATTTAATAGTGTTGTACTTATTTGTAAAATAAAGAAATTTACAGTCAAGTTGTGCCACTGTTTTTAAATTATTATTTCATTAAGCATGAACTGAAAAAACAGTTTGTTCAAAAGAAATAACTTCAGCATCAAAAAGTGAGAGTTGAAATTTTTGTGCACATAATGAGGAAAAAGTAATTAGAGAATTTGACACTCACAAGACATATTGTAGGTAAGGGAAATAAAAAGTAGCCTACCTAAAAAGTTGATGTGAATGGATGGTAGAACAGGATCTGGGAGGTGATGGTGAAAAAACAAATCTTACTAAGAGCCAGAGATGATAGCAAGTTGTGGAGAAGCATGTAGAGATCAAAGGTTAAAAGTGACTTAGTGAATGAAGCCTGTGGGTCTTGGCAAAGACTATATTCTTTCAGACCTTTTGGACTGGTGCTCCAGAGTCACAAACAAAGACCGGAACCAGTTAGCAGAAGGTACATTAGTTGAGGACTTTCAACAACAGGAAAAACTAAAATGGATATCTTATGTAACGCTATGAGAAAATAATGATACAATCAAGATGCTGATGTTCCACACTACTTCAAACCTGTAACTGCTAATAGGAGTTATTTCCTATTTTGTCACCATTGAATATGACGAATAAACAGGTAAAACATTGACCAGTCTGCACTCTCCTCCATCAGCCACACTATCATATAAATGCTGATAATTAGTATTTAAAAAGATTATACATTTTATAAATAAGTGACTTAACATCAAGCAGAGACTGCCAAAGGCATCATTTGAGTTGGAGAAAAAAACATTGTAGATGTGATTGTATAAAATCACTTTAATGCAAAGAAAATACGTTTGTCTATTTCATTATTTCCTTCTATAATTTGCCTGCTGGTAATGTTTTCTTCAATGTTCAAGAAATGATCTGTAAATTTCATGTTTTAAGATATAGTTAATATAAAATATAGGCATTTCTCAAAAGTTAAAATATCTCTTTTGCTGTTGAGTTGGCTGGGTGGTTGGTTTTGTTTAGCAGCATATTGACATCTCTATGGGTTATTCAATGCTAAAATCTTAATATTTTTAACACAATATTATATCTACAACTAAATATATTTTGAACACAATTGTATACTTTCAACTACAGATAAAATCTATTGTTGGTCATTTTCCTATATGCTGTTGTGAAATTTAGTATAAAATGTATTGTTGATAATTTTGCTATAAAATGTATTGTTGATAATTCTGCTTTTAAATTGTATTGTTGGGAAATTTTTTATATAAATATGTATTTCCATTATTTATATTGTTCGAACTGTTGTACTCATCTTTATTGCCATATTTATGACATTTTACCTGTTGTATGCTTAAACCTTCTTTAGCTGCTAGGAATTTCAAATCAAACCCCTTATTTCATTCACTGGAGTATATCCTTCTCATTCCATGTGTGATATCACCTCATTTTAACCCAACTCTCTAAGTCATTAGGTTCACTACTGCTATAGCCAGGTATTGAACTCACAGTTCTTTTGGTCAAGTCACTGGAACTCAACAAATCATATATCCACTGGGCCATGTGTCTACATCTCAGAAGTATAAACAAATACTAAATATGTATAGATGGTAATTTTTCACATATATATATATATATATATATATATATATATATATGTATTGGGGATAATTTTATTATATTAATGCATATTGTTGACTTTTTTTATATAAAAATGTTTTTTATACTTTCATAGAGTTTTGCTTTTTTTTTTTTGAGTTCACTATTTGCCCATAAATGGAACCTGAACAGGTTTTTCCACCCCAGGCCAGAGTGGACATGATAACAATTGCTGTTAATAGGTGGTTACATGCTTGTCAAAGTTTCCTATCAGAGACCTTGCTACTGTGTGCAGTTTATTGTCATACCCAGAACTGTTGCTGTAGATAGATGGTTAAAAAGTAGGGAATAACTTGTTGAGTAATTTCAGTCATCACAGGACAGACATGAAAATGTGAAGAAGAAAATGGCAACTTATATTGTCAGTCAAAGCACCTCTGTATCAAATATGGCAATTTAAAAAAAGAAAACTATCCACTCAGACAAGGTCAACATTTATATCAATAAAGATGCAAGCTTGCACATTAGCTGGAAGAAAATTTACTGATTTAGAAACTGACTTTACTGTGTTAGATCTTTAAGTATGTAGATAGCAATGCTAATGAAGTAAGATGAACATCCTAAGATTCAAACTATGAATTAAAGATATCAAACTCAAGTAAAAAATTCAAATATCTGGGAACTATTTTCACAAAGTAGGAAAAAACCTGACATTATAAAATTCAAAAGTACATTGGAATAACAAAAAAGGCTTCCAAAATTTAAGTTAAATTAAAGAGCTGAGATGTCCTTGGCATGACGGCAAACTGCACCAGGCAGCAAGGCTTCTGATTGGGAGGTTGTGAGAAGCATGGAACTACCTCTTAATTGTTGTTGTTCCCAGGTCCACCCTGACCCAAAGTGCTAGCACCTGTTAGGGTCCCAGCTATGGGCAAATAGTTAATCCCTAAATTAGGGTCAAAACACTATGAAAGTATAAAAGTACACTTTTATAGAAAGATATACGTAAAAATAGACTTTTATAGAAAAATATACATTTTTGAAGGAAAAATATTACTGACAATACATTTTTGAAGGAAAAAAAATATTACCATAATGCATTTTTGAAGGAAAAAATTATTCTCTGCAAAACATTTTTGAATACAAAACTAGAAGACATTTTCAGTTTTCTAAAATAAAAAAGAATAAAAAAAATTAATTAAAATCTGACTAAATCAATCTTCTCACTATAACCAAAAATTTTTAAAAAATACCTCAAACCCCTCCTTTTTGGCATTAAATAACCCACAGAGGTTGATATGACATTAAACAAAACTCAAACTAATGCTTAAACATAAAGATATTAATCCACCTCTTCTACCTCCAGCTATTGGTTGAATAGCAGAACAGATTGTGTTCTATAGCCTTGGGTGATAACCAGGCTATTACAGAAAGAAACATCACAGGGATGCTATGACAGGATAATGAGTGAAGCTGAGATATCAGATAAGAACCAAGAACATAGCAAGTTCTAATAAAAAATATCTAAATATGATACAGAATCACTAGATCAGATGTGATAGCAATATTTAAGGTATGGATGAATGAAAGACTTATAAATATGTACAATAGATTCTGGCAAGAAGTATTGTCTAGTATGACACAGTGAACTAACTTTCCTAGCAGGAGACCTTAGCAACTGATTTAATATACTCTTTTCACTTCATGTGAGTAGAAAATATTTGCCTGAGAAAAAAATGCAGTTTAATTGTAAAATGTTCTGCTGTCTGCTGTGTGTTTGTGATGCAAGATAATGTCATTTTCTGAGTAAAATAAAATTATATTTGACATTCAAATGCTAACTAACAAATTTCAGAGTTCATTATTTATACTTTTTGGAGTGTTCTATAAATTATCATTTTTAAAGTTTACTTTCTTTATTTTCATTGGAAGAATAAATTTATTTAGTTGCTGCTGATTGGTCAGATTTTATTTTCATCGTTGACATTATTTTTTTAAATTTTATTTTGTTTTTTTTTTTTGCATAACTGATTTTCCTCAATTGAAGTCACTTTAAAAAACTTTTTTATGAAATTCACTATTTTCAAAGAATTTCTGTAGAAAATGGACAACTGTTTTAATTTTAGGGATTAGAAATTATCAGCATTCATATCATATACATTTGAACAAATATCTTCATCATTGTTGTTATTATCACAATATTTTAGCTATTGTGCTCTCTGACTTTTAAGTAACTGATGAAACCTGGAGGACTCAACAACCAAAATGTGATAATAACAAAAAAGAAAATATTAGTGTGAGTGCCAATAATGTCAACAGAGATCTAACTTGTTTGGTTTGCCTACAAATATGATGTTACAATTTTTGAAAGATATCCTTCAATTAAAGTTTGAATTTCAGTTGAATTCATTGCATTTACATATTTTTTTTTTTTTTTTAATCATATCATCCCGAACAAGGCGGTAACGCTACTGAAGCGCAGGGGACTACGTAAGAGTGAAAAGATTGGAAAAGAGAAAGCTGGAAACCACATCCTAAACAAGGAACAAGGGATGAGCCGCTTCACCTGTTCAATAGACGTGGGTGGAGTGTGAACCGGGTGATAGTTTAGTCTATCTACTCGAATTGAAAATAAAAGAAAAAGAGTAAAAAGATTAGGGAAGAGAAAGCCGGAAACCACATCCTAAACAAGGAACAAGGGATGAGCCTCTTCACCTGTTCAATAGACGTGGGTGGAGTGTGAACTGGACGATAGTTTAGTTTATCTACTCCAATTATTTGCAAATACCCTTGAGAAAGGTATGAATCTGTTGCCTTTTCCTCCAGTTATAGGTTAAATAGCAGGACAGACTGGGCTCTATAGTCTTGGTTAGCAACCAGTCTACTGAAGAAAGTAATGGCAAACTACTGTGAGAATATCTTCTTCCCATCAGTCATGGATGAAAACAGACATGATTGCCCAAGCATGTATCATACAGGGCACATAAATGACTGATCTCTGATAAAAGAATTGAATAGCAGAACAGATTGGGTTCTGTAGCCTTGGTTGGTAACCAATCTACCAACAAAAGTAATGGCAACCTACTGCAAGAAAATCTTCTGCCCAGTCAGTCATAGACTGAAAGAGACATGATCACCTAAGCATGTATCATATTTGGCACTTAAATGACTGTTACTTAAATTAATATCCACACCATAAAAAAAGTTAATCTGTCGGTCTTTATTTCTATTTTTGCTACTGGAGTTGTCTATTTAGCTTTGAATTTAAATATTACACTTGCTTGAAATTCTTATGTTGCAAAGTTTTCTTAACCTCAATATACTCAAGAAATTATGCGATATATCACAAATGTAATCAATGTATAATTTAGTTTTTTTCTCATGAAGTTGAAATTTATACAAGTTATACTGCAAAGTTTTCTTTAATCTTGTAAGAGATGCACTTTGTTGAGAAGAAATGCAGGGATAAATCTATTAGATATTTCTGATCAATTTAGATCCGTTTTGATGATATTTTTCTATTGGAAAGTTCTATTTAACTGGAATCTCTTATGAGTGATCAACCTAGCAAAGAATGAGTATCACAAATAAAGGAGATATGCATAAAAAAGTATGAGAACTAACAGAAAAAAAGACATGCTCAGCAACAGGCTACATAAAATCAGAGGACCGAACATTCATATTTGAGAAAGAAAAATGCTTCATTGACTGAACGAATATATTGGAAACCTCTTCCATGACAAAAGAGAACAATTGGCAATACACAAAAATACCAATGGGCCAGAAATATTAAAAACCAACGTGAAAGCTGCAGGAGTCTGACGAAGGAATATAAAAAGGTAGTTACAAAGAGTGAGCATTTTTAATTTTACGTATTTACAAAAAAAAAAAAAAAAAAAAATAATATACAAAGTAACCCCACCCCACACAAAAGAAAGAAAATGAAAAGACCCCAAGCAGTCCATCTCCCTCTTGCAAGGCATTTTACTGCCACAGTTTTGCAGGGGTTACATAGGAGGAAAGTTAAGAGAAAGAGTGACAGGTTATAGGGGGTGTCAGAAAGAGGGTAGGAGAAAGATGAGAATACTGATGAGAGTGGAGTGGATGGAGAAAGGAGCATGAGAGAGAGGATGCAAGTTAGTGAGATAAGAGATGACTATTGACGTTGCAATTTAAATTTTTGATGATTGTAGCTATCGGCAAAGCAACTAAACGAAAAGGAATCCCACAGGCGGGAAGTGCAAGAAAAGAAGCTGCTGGCATAGAATTTGCATTTACAATTTATTGATTTCACAGTAAAAGGGTGGGACCTAGTTGCTAATCTTGTGGCTTGAGTAAATTCAAATATAGGGGCCACCAGTGAGCTAAGTTCATCAGAGCTCCAGTCAAAATCACACTACCTCCAAGGTAGTGTGATTTTGATCTTGACCAGGAAAGAGGATTTTAAAAATCCCAACCCTATGGTATTGCTTTTGATATCCCAGAATTCTTACTTTTGGTCAACATCCTTCATGCGAACATACCACTTGTCATATGCATAAATTCATCAATGTTCAAACAAGGTTTTAGTTAAATTTATTAATATATTTTTTATTCTATTCAATGTCTTTCTACCTTTGCTTGAATGTGTATACACACACACACACACACATATATATATATATATATATATATATATATATACACATTACCAACCATAATTATTAAGCCACCTCAGTGTTTTAAAAAATTATGTATTTCATACTATTTTTTAGTATTTCTTGCCAAGTGAATAATTGTAAATGAAATAGAATCATTCTTTTGTTAATACTGCACAATAACATGTGTATCAAATGAATTTATAAGTATTTAATAATTACCTATATTGCAGTTTCATCAATGAAAGAATGAAAAAAATTTAGGGTAATTTGGATGAATTCATCTTTTCTTTCTTGCTTTGCAAAATTTTGCAAATAATAATAACAAAAGAACCATTCTATTTTCATTTAGAATTTTCCACTTGGCAATAAATACTAAAAATAGTATGAAAAACATAATTTCTTTTAAAAAAACTGGGGTGTCCTAATAGTTATGGCCGGTAGTGTGTATATTAATAAATATACATATTATCCTATGTTTAAAGCATAACTCAAAGTTTCATGCATTATGTAATCATCAGATGCATATTATGAATTGATCATTTTTCAATTTGAATTTTGTTTTTTGTTACTAGAGTTGCTTAAGGTCATTATAAATTTTAAATCTACAGTGCCATTTTTTTATTTATTAAATGCATAATTTAATTAAATTTACAGCAAAACCCATAAATGGAATAGGAAATGAAAACCATGAAGATTAAAAAAGCCAAAAATGTGTATATATTTGGTGGCCAATTTATTTATTGTAGGTTAAAGGGGATGTCATTTATACTTGTTTATATTTGTTCTGAAGATGTTAAAAAAATAAGAAATAATTAAAAAATGAAATAAATATGCATATATACATGCATGTAAATACATACACATAAATGTATGCATATACAGGCATATATACTAATATATATATATATATATTAACAAAAAATTCTTTCTGTAAAAAATTTAAAGATAGTGAAAAAAAGGTTTGAAATAAATTGATTGATGAATAAATAAATAAATAAAAAAGCAAAAAGAAAAGTTGGGGCTATAAAGTTTAGTCAGATTCTAAGTATTTAAGAAGATATTTATTTCTATGTCTGCATGTGGCCATAAATTCACATCTTTTGTTTAACAAATTCAGATTATTCAGATGTTTTAAGATATTTTTTTACAAAAATAAGTTTCCTACTCCATTATAAGATATAGCTTTCACAATTATTTCCCATGTAATAGGTGGTTTTTTGTTGTTTTTTTAGAAACCAAAAATATTTGTAAAGAGCTGTACTATTCTTGTATTTAATATAATTAAAATCTGTTGACGATTATTGAATCACAATTTCTGTTTGTTTTCAGTTGATCTAAAAGAAAACTTAGTATCGCCATCAGAATGTATATTTTCTTTGTAAATCAAACATTTAGTTAAACATTGACCATTTTTTGAGCAGTTACAATTATTTTTGTGTGACATGGTGGGTTTTAGCAATGAAGGGTAGAACAAGTGGAAGTAAGGAATGTAGTTTGTCTGAATACTTTTGATGGAAATAGTGGTAAAGTAAGCAGCAAAAGGCTTGCAATATTTCCTCTGTGGTAAAAGGGTTGTAAGGTGAAAAATAATTTTTCACCCACATGGACACGCAGCTACTTTCGGACTCTACTGAGGCTGAAAATAGTAGAGTATGTAGCTCCTGCCCACATATGGTCAGTCAGTTAAATGCCATACGTGAAACATGCTTGGGCAATCATGTCTCAAAAGAGACATGACTGACTGGGCAGAAGATTATCCAGCAGTAGGTTGCTATTGCTTATTGAATAGAGACTTCCTTTGAAGGTTATAGATGGTTCTGGAGGCATCTTGAACTGGAAGGGGATAGACTCAAAAATTGGGATATAAAAGGAAAAGCTTTGGGAGAAAATGGGGGAAGAAAAAAGGGGCCGCAAGAGTTGTGCATGGTGGCTAGATGCATTTCTTGCTATCTTATTCTCTCTTTTCTCCGCCCCCATCCAAATTGAAAGGAAAAAGGAAAAAAAAAAGGAAAAGAAAGAACATACACAAAGCCAAATAGAATGCTAAAAAAAATTGGCTCTACTACAATATCTCCCTCCCTCCCTTCCTCTCTCTCTCTCTCTCTCTCTCACTTTCTTCCTTCCTCAAAGCTGTCTGGCAGCAGAGAAAGAAGAAAGAAAAGAAGAAAGAATCAACACAAAGAAGTCTCCTATTCAAGTTTCAGTCAGTCAGTCAGTCAAGTGCCATACGTGATACACACTTGGGCGATCATGTCTCGAAAGAGACATGACTGACTGGGCAGAAGATTATCCCGCAGTAGGTTGCTATTGCTTTCTGTGGTAGACTGGTTGCCAGCCAAAGCTATAGAACCCAATCTGTCCTGTTATTTAACCCATAACTGGAAGGAAGAGATGGATTAATACCTTTCCCAAGGGTATTTGCACATAAGTGAATGCAATGAATTCAACTGGAATTTGAACTCGGCTCCCCAATTTCTTGTTCCGAGCTGATATCCACTGCACCACAACGCACATCCACATATGGTGGTACTCCATTTTAGGTCTGATGTAGCCTTAGTAAAGATACAAGATTACAGGAGGAGTCAGGTACTTACTAATCACTTTTCCAGAATCTTTAGTGGATTGTATGTAAATGATCTACCTGAGGTCCTGGTTGCATTTGTCTCAATAGACACTCAATGTATGGGAGTGAAATGATTCAAAAAATAATTATAAAATATAAAATAAAATTTCAGTATTAATTATAGATTTCTACCTATAATCTGTTAATGAATACTGTTTCAATAACAGGTTAAACTTACTTGACATTGATGCACAATTTTATTAAAGATCTATCACAGAGATCAACATTCTCATGAATATGATTTAAATTTTTAAGGAGTGAGCACTGTCTGAATACAGATAATTTTCTCAAAAGTCAGCTGGGTCTAAGCCTGGCCAGGGTCAGGGGAGCATGTCCTTGTAATAAAATAGGCTAAATTCAAAGTCCATTATATTAAAATTCTTTTAAACCAAGTGCTTACTTATTCATATAAAAAAGAGCAAAAACTCAGGATAAAATACTTACATCTAGAAGATTTTCTGAAATTTTTGTTTGTTTTAGAGCTGAAATCGTGCAGACATGGGTTATCTAGAAGATCTGAATGGGAAGATTAGTATTCCTTAAAAAAAAAAGAAAGAGAACCTTGATGGGCCGTGGCTGAGTGGTCTAAAACATCTAGGATCATGCAAGGATTTTTCTTACAAAGGTGGGCACAGTTTCAAACCTTGCCAAGAAACATATTTATGAAGTTTTTCTTGTATTTTCCACATTTAATCAGAACATGGGGGATCAGACTTTCAACAAATTTCCCTTTCTGAAATATATCTTACTAACAATATTTACATTATTCAAACTATTGTCCTCATATTTGTTGCCATTTGTATGATGTTTCGGCTGTTATATGCTCTGGCCTTCTTCAGGTGCTAGGAAAGGGCTTGGTTTGAAATTTCTAGCACCTGAAGAAGGCTGTAACTTACAATGGCCAAATGAAAACAAAGATGAGAACAATAGTCCGAGTAATGCAAATACTGTAAATACTACCTCATCTCAGAAATATAGACAAATATCTTACTAACTTTTATAGTTTTCCATTTAGAAAAATCATTTGAAAAAACAGTTCTAATGGCAACTGGAAAAATCATTGTGCTTTATATTTGCTATTCCAGTTCAATTTATCATATCAACAGTCAGTCAGTTAAATACTATACATGATACATGCTTGGGTGATCATATCTCAAATAGATATGACTGACTGGGCAGAAAATTTTCCTGCAGTAGGCTGCCATTACTTTCTGTGGTAGACTTGTTACCAACCAAGGCTATAGAATCAAGTCTGTTCTGCTGTTTGACCTATAGCTTGAGAGAGACACGACGGATTCATACCTTTCCCAAGTGTATTTGCATGTATGTGAATGCAACAAATTCAACTGGAATTTGAACTCAGCACCCTGATTTGTCATTCTGAGTCAATATCCACTGCATCACAATGCACATCCATCACATCAAAAACTCACTATAAAATACAAATAGCCATTACAAAAAATTATTCCAAGAGTTTCATATTTTCTGGATTTAAAAAGATTTAAATTATTTGCTTAAAGTAATTAAAATATTCATCACTAGCAGTATAGCCCGACGTTGCTTGGGTGTAATGAAAGCTTTAAAACTAATCCATGGTCCTGGAGTGCAGATTCTTTGGACGTTGGCACAAAAGACTAAAAAGCAATAATTGTTTCCAGTTAAAGCAAAACCGTAGACTGAAAGAAAAATGAATGGATGTAAGTCAAATTTTGATTTCCTGGTATCAATATCAAATAAGTCTTTTTCATCGTAAACTGAATTTTGAAGGCTAAATAAGTCCTCTGAGTAAATAGTATCATGGCTGAGACTAAGAACTACAATTATACCTACTTAGAGCCAAACCTGAAGCAAAAACTAAAATAAAAGGGCTGAAAAAATACAGGCATTAAAGGCAGATAAACACACACATGCACATATCTTGCTTTTTATATATACATATATATATATATATATTATCAATTTTCTGCACTATTGTAAGAACTGCAACCTTGAAACTTCTGAATATTGTTCCTTATGTCTTTGTCTATGAGTGTATCAAATTTGATTAAAATTGGACCACTCCTTCTATAACCTGATTTTTTCGATTATCGATTTTCAATATTTATCGGGGGTACCTCAACAAAAAACCTAGCTAAGAACACTCGCAGATGCTTATAGTACAACTGTGTATAGCTTCAAGGAAATCGGTTCAGCCGTTTTGGAGTCTATAGGTAATGGACACACACACACACAGACACACATACACACACAGAGAGACAAAGTTCCATTTATAAATAAGTTTAGATTTGTTAATTATCATTCACTAGAATTACAATGTTCTGATGTAATGAGAACATACTTTTGAAAGCAAATCAGACTGTACACACATAGACACATATCTATGTATGCATGTATACATGTAGATGAATTCTGGCTGTTATATGTGTGATTGTAAAATGTATTAAAGCATAGGTATGAAAAAGTATACGTATGTGTGCCTGTGTGTGCATATGTATTTATGGGCGTACAGATGATCATGTATTAGAAACAAAGCAATTTGATTATATTTAAATAAACATGAACTAAATAAATCCAACAGGTGATGAAATTATTTGGCAATAAAATATCAGATAAACAAAATAACATTAAAATAAAATGGAGTTATCAAAAAGTAATTTTATGGACAAATACATATATTATTTTTTTAATCGTTTCACCCCAAGCAAGGTGGTAATGCCACTGATGCACAGGGGGCTACATAAGAGTAAAAGATTAGATAGGAGGAGAGTAAAGAGAAAGACCAACCAGTTACAGGGTGTGTCAGAGAAAGGAGCAAGAGAAGGATGGAAACACAGGTGTGAAGTCAGTTGCAAAGGTAGAGAGAAAGGAAAAAATATATAGGGTGATATAGAAAGAACTTATAAGATGGTTAAGAGATGGGTATTGATATTGCATTTAAATACCTTCAGGTTGTAGCCATCAGGAAAGCAAGAATATGGAAGAGAGTTCCACAGGCGGTAAGTGCAAGAAATGAAGTCGCTGGAATAGAATTATCATCTGCATTTGGTTGATCTAACTGTGAATGGGTGGGACCCAGTTGCCAGTCTGGTTGCACAAGTAAACTCATGTGGCAGTGGCACCAGTGACTTAAGTTCGTCGGAGCAGAAGCCATGAAAATATTGATAGAACAAACAGAGGTAAGCCACATCCCATTGGTGAGAAAATGGCTGGAGTTGAGCCACCAAGCTGGTACCTATCACAGTACTGATTCTCCTTTGAAGCCTGTCAAGAACACTGAGATGAACAGTGGGGGCACATGACCATATATGACAGCAATATTCGATGCACAGATAGATGGTTGATTTGTATATGCAAGACTGATTTAATTGTATACAACTCCATGGATCCTAATATTTACAAGTCCTTGAGCAATAGTAGCATCATCCATCTTCATACTATTCATTGACATAGCACTGTTGGGTTGTTTGAAAATATTTAGAAATAGTAGTATCATTGATAAATAGGTGACTGAGATCTTCAGGTAGTTCTAGTGTATTAGGGATATCAACTAAACCAGATTTGCAACAAATTCCAAAATTGGAATTAACTTGACTTTGGCAGCTGTAGAATATACGCTGTACTTCCATAGTTCCACAAATGTAATAGGAAACACTGACATTCACTTGGAGAAGAGCATCAATATTGTGTTGTCAGGCCACATTTAAAGATCTTCTCAATCAATTTTGTCATTATAGACTGTGTGCAATAGCATTTTGAACGAAAATCTTTCTTTCCTGTGACAAATTCTCTGAAACTTTGCAATGTTGTTGAGAAATTTTTGTATGATTTCTGCATGTCATGCTTGAGACAAGTTAGTCTGTGCATCTCATCATTGAATAACATTTACTTTTCTTACAGCTTCTTATTGTTCATTGCTCAATCTTTCTCATCACTCTTATTTATGAATTCTAATAGCTTCTCTCCTCTGGCAAGCAATACCAACATTCATGAGTTGTCAAAAATCAAAAAAGAATAATGTGCACCTAATATTTATATCTGAAATACTTTGTGGAAGATGAGACATTCTACTAAGATTCAAACTCATATTGCAGGATTCAAATGTCAGAATGCAAATCATTACACAACAGAATCATTGTGAGCAGCATGCTACTTTTATTTCTAGATATAACCTCTACCTTAAAAATACTCTACCTATTTGACTGCTAAGATTTTACATTTCAATGTTATGTTTAAGTTTTGTTTAAATTAAATTAAATTATTACTGAAAGAAATACCGTGTATCTTATTAGTAAAGGAAATGCTGCATACTTTATTACTGGTTGAATCGTGTGACAGATGAACACAGCTTTTATTACAGTATAGATATGATATTGTGATAGACTAACGACAGACTGATGTGGGTTTTATTATAGTAAAGATTACACACACACACACCACATTATCACATATATACACACATACATAAATATATATATATACACATGCACAAAAACATGCACATTTTATATATATATATATATATATATTTTTTTTTAATGGATTTTATGACATTAATAACAGAAATGCTATATATATTTA
>JBBBDQ010002011.1:3335000-3512500 GCA_037127315.1 Ascarosepion bandense | reverse complement strand
TTATTATTTTCTTGATCTATTCAGTTCTAGAATAAACCATTTTCTTCACCATGACCAGCATATACTGCCGCTGAACCGCCCAAACATATCCCATATCATACAGTTTGGGAGGAGCTGTATCATAGATTGTTGGGTGTGGAGAGTCATGAGATTGTATAAACTATGCCTGTTAATCAGTAAACCTTCTATTTTGAGTGGCTCTTGAGCCTTGTACAGAGTGAACATAAAACAATTTCACAACATATTTTTTCGTTTACTTTTTATACTGCTCTTTTTTTAATTTAATTTTTGTATTTGGTTTTAGTTTCTGCTTTTGTTTTTTTCCTTCATTTCTACTGTTTCCTTTAACTTGCTTTTACTTTCTTTCTTTCTTTGCAGCATCTTTACCTCACAATCTTCCACCACTATATCTTCTTTTACAAACTCCCTGTTACCCATCTTATTAGTAATCAATTGGCAGAAACAAAGAAATTGAGGGACTGCAAGGCAGATTGAATTTCAGGCAAATATCCCTCAGGGACTATTTGACAGAGAAGATACATGGATTTTGTTAAATTATTATTTCACTTTCTATATCATTCCATTAGTTAGTGATGAGCAGAGAGGAGAATGTCACTGTCTGATTGGCTGATTCTTTTCCTCCAACTTTTCTGATGCAATTTATTCTAAACTTATTGGCGAACTTTTTTTCAACCATCTTTTCAGAACTATTTTTTCTATCATTATCTGATGCCTTAATGTTTATTCAATATTTTTTTTATTTGAAATACTCCAGACTTCTTGAGTGATTCTTTTAAGCACTTTTATCTGATGTGATCTCTTCCAAAATTCTTCAGTGATTTTTTTCCTCCATCCTTTCAGCACGTTTTCTAGATGTGATCTCTTCCAAACTTCTTGAGTGATTCTTTTAAGCACTTTTATCTGATGTGATCTCTTCCAAAATTCTTCAGTGATTTTTTTCCTCCATCCTTTCAGCACGTTTTCTAGATGTGATCTCTTCCAAACTTCTTGAGTGATTCTTTTCCTTCAGCTTTTCATCACTATTTTTTGATGTGATCTCTTCCAAACTTCTTGAGTGATTCTTTTCCTCCATCTTTTCAGCACTTTTTCTAAATGTGATTTCTTCTAAAATTCTTGAGTAATATTTTTCCTCCATTTTTTCAAAACTTTTTCTAAATGTAATTTCTTCCAAATTTCTTCAATGATTTTTTTCCTCCAAATTTTCATCACTTTTTTCTGATTTGATTTACTCCAAACTTTTTGTTTTTTTTGGGCTTTACTGCTTTGCTTAGGGTGATTACAATGAAACTCTTTAAAAACAATATTTTTAAAGGCTAGTAAGTTTTTTAATGTTTATTTCTTAATATATTACTTATTTCACCAAAAGATGTTGAAAATAATTCTAGATATGTTATCAAGTAATTCACAAAAATACTATCAGTTTACATCTGAGTTAAAAATAATGGCATAAATTAATAATTTATTGTGCTTGGTTTGTGGATGTGTGGGTAATGTAATGGAGAGTGACTTGGATTGAGAAATCAGAGAGTGCAGCTCGAATTCCAGTCGAGCACATGACTTTCACTTATGGGATCTCACAAGATCAAATAAAAGTGAATAGTGAGCTTGATTCTCACTGGGTACCCTTGTGCCACATTAAAACTTTGTTTAGGACATTGCCATTAAATTTGCTTATGTGCAAATAGCCTTGAAGGGGCTATGTTTGTAATTATCAGGGAGGCATCTTTTTGGGGGAGGGTTCCAATATATAACAAAAAAAGGGGAAGAAGATATTAAAGTGAAACTTCCTCCTTATCAATAAAATAATAATATTTTCTTGAAATTCTGTTGAACATACTTTACTTTGTGTTAATAACAAATAAGCTAGTCCAGTTTATTTTTTTTTGTATTTATTTAATCATTTCACCCCTAGCAAGGTGGTACCGCCACTGATGTGCAGGGAGCTACAGAAGAGAGTTAAAGTTTTAGATATGGGAAGAGTGAAGACAAAGACAAACCAGCTACAGGCGGTAAAAGAGAAAGGGCAAGAGAAGGATGCGAACACAGGAGTGAAGATAGTTATGAAGGCAGAGAGAAAAGAAAAGAACAAGATCCATGGGGTGATGTAGAAAGGGCTGGAGTTAAGTGGATAAGAGATGGGAATTGAGATTCTAGTTCTTCATATATTTTATTATGTTATTTCTTCCAAATATTATTCTGCCATTCATTTACTTCAACACATCAAGAACATCATGTGCTGTTTTCCCCTCTTTTTTTTCTATCGGCTCTGTGAGGATCAGATTCTCCAATTTTTCCTTTCTCATTATGTGTACCAGAGACTTCAGCTGTCTCTTTTTGATGTTAAGTATAAGTTTCCTTTTCATGTCCCTTCTCTCCAAAACCTTGTTTTTACTTGCATTTTTAGTGCGTGGTATCCTTAGCATCCTTCTGTAGAACCACATTTCTCTCCTTCATCTTTGAGGAGATTGTTTAGCATTTGCTGCCATATAGGAGGACAGATATCACATGACAGTCTAGTACTATTTTCTTTGTTTCCAACAAGATTTTCATCTCAATACTCTACTCATCTTTTAGAATACATCCTTGGCCAAGCTGATACTTCTTCAGGTCTCAGTGTTGCACTTTCTATCCTCTGTTAGAACAATTACATATTTAAATTATATATTTCTACATAAATTCACTCTTATACATATAGAAATATAGATATTTGTCTATCAAATTCATGTCAGTGCTGCTTTGAAAACAGCTTTATCTCCATCATCTAACAATAAAAACCCAAAGGTCAGTTTTAGGTTCAAAACTGAAGTATCATTATCAAGAGCCCAAGGCACATGAGCAATACTTTGCAATATCACCAGTAATAATATGCAACTGTATGAGTCACATTCACTTAATGTCTGATCTTGAGGTTTCTTAATAAAATGCTTCCCTCTCACGAAATATAACAAGATGAGTGAGATACATCAAAGTTGACATTAAGAATTTGTCCATTTTCTGAAAGGAAATATATTGGTTATCAGACCTTATATTATTTAATTTTATTACGGATTTGAATATTCTTCTATTTCATCTTCCTGGTTCCAGTTAACATTATCTTAAAAAGCAACTTTTATTTTGTAACTATTAAGTAAGCTTGATGTATTTGAGAAGGATATTAAAATAATTTAGTATTGTTGTGTCGTAGCTCAGACAATGTGCGTTTAGCATGGGGAGTTGTCATTATCACATGATGTAACACCTACTATGGTGAGAGACTGTAAATAAATATTGTATATACCTCTTGGTTGTACCACTCTAGTAATAAAGTAGTTTATCTGCATTTCACTGTGTATCTCTTTATTCCTGGATACAACAAGAATTTAAAAACAGAGAAATAAAAATAAGGATGTGCCTTTTCATCAGTCTTATTAAACCATTACATTGAAAAAAATCCTGACAGAATAAAAAAGTCCAACCAGTATTCATTATTAGTGGCCATAATCTTAACATTAGAAATGCAGCTTATACAGTATTGAGAGTTACGGCCACACCATACTGAAACAACAATTTCCATAGGATCACTGAAGTTATGCAAAGTCAGACATAATCAGTACCTAGATAGATGACTGATTGAGAATACCAGGTCCTGTAAGCTTGAATGTGCTGGTTGTGCAACATATAATGGCTCAGAATAGTTAAATGAAGAGCCAAATTCCAGTTACAGTTAGATTCGTGATTATTCCTTTGTGCAAATACCCTTGGGAAAGGCATGAATCCACTTCTTCCCCTTCCAGCAATGGGTTAATTACTGAAACTTTTATCACTAAAATCCTTATTATCTAAAAACAACAAACTTGCATACAAAATATTTACATTTCAGCATTAAATTTCTCTCATTTCTCTCATAGAAGTTCAGATGCTGCTAATTAAAAACAACCAACCAATCAGTGTTGAGAGCAGATGCAGAAAAGAAACCTCAGGAACTCTTAGAGAAAGTAGTATGGGAAAGTAATAACAAAAGACAAAACATCAAGTGTCAGAAAATAAAATGTATGTCTGTCAGTAAAAAAAACAGCCCAACATGTGAATTACAAATTGGAAATAAGAAAATCAAGCAAACACAAAATTTCAAATATCAAGGATGTGTTTTAATTCAGGGCAGGAGAGATTGAGTCAAGAAATGCATAAGTTACCTAGCACATTTATGTAAATGATATTGTACATAACAGGGATTAGGAGAGACTGCAAAAATGATAAACATTTTTAAGAGTTACAAAGCATAGGAAATTGCAGAGAGCCATGATCATCCCATGATGTAAAAAGACATAGTACATAACAGGGATTAGGAGAGACTGCAAAAATGATAAACATTTTTAAGAGTTACAAAGCATAGGAAATTGCAGAGAGCCATGATCATCCCATGATGTAAAAAGACATAGTACATAACAGGGATTAGGAGAGACTGCAAAAATGATAAACATTTTTAAGAGTTACAAAGCATAGGAAATTGCAGAGAGCCATGATCATCCCATGATGTAAAAAGACATAGTACATAACAGGGATTAGGAGAGACTGCAAAAATGATAAACATTTTTAAGAGTTACAAAGCATAGGAAATTGCAGAGAGCCATGATCATCCCATGATGTAAAAAGACATAGTACATAACAGGGATTAGGAGAGACTGCAAAAATGATAAACATTTTTAAGAGTTACAAAGCATAGGAAATTGCAGAGAGCCATGATCATCCCATGATGTAAAAAGACATAGTACATAACAGGGATTAGGAGAGACTGCAAAAATGATAAACATTTTTAAGAGTTACAAGGCATAGGAAATTGCAGAGAGCCATGATCATCCCATGATGTAAAAAGACATAGTACATAACAGGGATTAGGAGAGACTGCAAAAATGATAAACATTTTTAAGAGTTACAAAGCATAGGAAATTGCAGAGAGCCATGATCATCCCATGTTGTAAAAGACACAGTACATAGATTGATAAAGAAAAAGAAACTTCCCTTTTTTAATTTACTGACCAGATGACAATCAGCAACAAACTTTCAGTGATTTGATTTGTTAAATTACTGGACCCTTATCAAATTGGCAGAAAATCTGAATATGGGATACTGGTATACCTTGAGTTATGTTCTGTCGAGTTAAATTATTTTTGAATACATGTCGTTTGTCAAAAAGACATATATGGAAAAATAAAAATCAAGTTTAAGTCATTTTATTTTACTTTACATCTGCCCGCCACAAATACTGAATTCATAATATCACTAGAAAAGCATTAAAAGCACATAAAATTATGTTATTGTACATGTAAATACAAATAAATGTATGTAAAATTGTTAGGCGAGTCAACTCTTCCCTAACGATTCATTGACCTTTCACAAAAAAAAAAAAAAAATTAATCTGGCAAGTGTAATAACAGATGAGTGAAAATGTGAGACGAAAATGCAAAGGTGTATTGAAGCAACGAAAGGTATTTTTAAGAAGCTAAACTTTGTACAAGTACCTCAAGTTAAGTCATTCCTAATTACACTTTATTTGTTCAAAAATGTAAGGAAAAAGAAAAATCAAATTTAAGTCATTTTCTTCTACTTTATGTCTGTCCACCACAAATATTGAAGTCATGATATCACTAGAAAAGCATTAAAAGCACATAAAATCATGTTACTGTAAATTAAATTAGAGTAAAATTATATAAAATCATATTAAAATATGTACATTTACAGTAAATGTTAATATAATCATCATAAATCCTAGAGAATGAAATATGAAAACATCTGTAATCTTTGAAGAAAAGAATACAGTTCAAGAAACTTTTGACCATTTTCTTACTAAAAGGCGTATCAAGCAACAGCCAGAATCAGCTGTTGATGCTTATGATCCACAGCCATCTATGTCCCCAATGTAAAGAAACAAATTGAATGTAAATATTGGTAAATTTAGCTTAAATTAGTTTATTTTCTACTATCACAAAATAATTTAAATAACTCTATTTGTTATTTAACCTTACAAAATCATTTTATTTAAAATTTTTTAAAGCAAACCACATTCACAAATAAAGAGTCTGCTATGTACTGTAAAGATTATCAAATTGTAAACATTTACAATACATTTACAAGGATGTACACTGCCGGCCATTATTATTAAGCTACCCAGTTGTTTTTTTAAATGATGTATTTCATACAATTTTTAATATTTATTGCCAAGTGGATAATTCTAAATGAAAATAGAATGGTTCTTTTGTTATTATTACTTTGCAAAATTTTACAAAACAAGGAAGCAAAGATGAAATCGTCTGAATCACCCAAAATTTTATTCATTCTTTCATTGATAAAACTGCAATATAGGTAATTATTAAATATTTATAAATTCATTTGATACACATGTTATTGTACAGTATTAACAAAAGAACTATTCTATTTCATTTACAATTATTCACTTGGCAATAAATACTAAAAAATAGCATGAAATACATCATTTTCTTAAAACACTGGGGTGGCCTAATAATTATGGCCATTAGTGTGTGTATATGCATTTGTAAATTTAAATTAGTTTTTTTCTGTACTTTATTAAAAACTAAAATTTATTTATTTGTAAGCTTAAAATAGATTCTTATTGACAAAATAATATTAAGAATGCATTTATCATAAATAAAATACTGAACTGGGAATGATTATTCATGGTTTAGCCTAGTAACAAGTGAATTCAGAAACAAAGAAATTCAACTTAAGTTTCTTATCCTGGAATGAATTACTGACATAAGGTGAAGTATATCTGTATTATCAAAATTGAATTGATATGTCTTGAAAGCTGTTGGCAATAAAATATTACAAGTTGACTTTATATAAAAGTAAGTTAATTTCTCTTTCAAATGATACCAAAGTTTATTTCTTTGGTATTACTGGTTATAAAGTGTTGTTTTAGAAACCAACAATTTTAACGAAATTGTAGACTTCTAAAATGTTATAGATTTCTGACAGTTTTACTTGATCAGGTAATGGGTGTGAAAACTGTGTATTAAAATGCAGTACTACCTAACGACAGGCATATGTAAGTAGTCTTAGACTGTAAGTGTTTGAAAATTGCAGGTCCACTCAGGTGCTTTCAGCCTTAAGGTGTTAATACCATTTAAGTTGGAAAAGCAAGACTATTTCCTAAATCATATCTGACTCTTGAGTCAATGTAACCAATAACTAATTTTTTTCTTGTTAGTGAAAGTACCTGCTGGAATATTCCTAGACATCATAAAATTTATTTTTGCCAGAACTGCAATTAAAATTTTATAAGCTATTTCACATATTCTAATAACTTTAGCAAGGACTTTCAACACTTCTTTGTATTTCTGTATCTTGAAGAAAAGTTGAAACCACTAAAAATATGCTTCAGGCTATCAGTCTGTTCATATTGCATTGCACTGGTCAGATCATTTGCAGATATATGTATGGATGCAATGTGCCTATATACCCAATCACACACAAATATATTGTGGACATATTCTAAAGAATGGTTAAAAATTTACTATGATAAAATATTGCAATAAGTGCACCAGAAGTGGGAGAGACTTTGTAGTAGATTAAGTTGAAAGTGTGACACAGGGATCTGAAGGTGAATTGGCATGGTGAAGGAAGCATTCCAGAAGTTGAGTAAAGTATTAAGAAACAGGACAATTTCACTAGAAACAAAGAAGAGAGTACTGGATTGCTATGTTATATCAGTTCTTCAATGTGGCATTGAATGCTGGACAATATAATTGAAGGAAAACTTGAAGCAACTGAAATGTGGTTCTACAGAAGGATCCTGCGAATATCATGGATCGAGCATGTGAGCAATGATGAAGTTTTTGAAAGGATGGAAATGAAAAGGAAATTAATACTGAGCATCAAGAAGAGACAGCTGAAGTTCCTGGGACATGCAATGAGGAAGAAGGGCTTGGAGAACCTGATACTAACAGGCCAGATAAAGGGAAAATGAGACCGGGGAAAGCAGTGGATAACATATTTGAAGGACCTGAAGGTGGATGATGAAACTAGGGTTGCATAGTGTAACAGGAGAAAGTGTGCTAAGAGCCACCAGGGATAGGGAGATGTGAAAAGCCATGATCACTTATGTCTTGTTGATTTTGTTAACTGCACAATATAATAGGATCAGTTTGATGCTGAGAGAAAAGAGCGCCATGATGCAATTCACACCACCAGAAATTTGGCAACAGCATGCTGTACTATTTGGCATTTATGGCAGAAGCTCCAATTCTAACATTTCAGAGTGTTTGGGTTTCAATCTGAGGACAATGCAGAGGATTCAGAAAGATTTTGATGAGTCTAATGTAAACCCCTGCAAAACAGTGGCAGTAAAATGCCTTGCTTGGGGTGATATGATTATAAAAAAAAACAAATTCTATACAATTATAATGTGGTTATAAAGTGGGGCATCAATTATACATTACAATCAATATATAAACTGATCCCTCACTTTATGTCCACATTCATCTCACTCTTACCCACTTCCTGACACACCTGTCACTCTTTCTCATAACTTTCCTCCTATGTACCCCTTTGCACAACAGTAGCAGTAAAATGCCTTGCTTGGGGCAATATGATTATAAAACAAAATTATGTATCCTTTCTGTTTCCATTTTCTATAGAACTTTCTCATTGCTCACATGCTCAGTCTATTAGTCCATTGCATTATTAAAATAAAGCAAAATATTTGCAACATGCACAGAAAATTAGATGAGAAGCTAACAGAAAAGGAACTATTTAAGAAAAGGCGGATTTTTTTTTTTTATCTCAACATGTTTCACAATAATAAAATCTATATTAGGGAGATGAAATGGGATTCACATTAAGCTCAATTTTATTTAACTGCACCATCATAAAAATGAGATTTTAACTAATTTTCAATCTTTCTTTTTCATGGTTTATGTATTCCAAATTGTTTCAGTACTAATTAATAAGAAAAGGATATATATTTAAATAGCCTAATCAGATATTAATTGCTGGGGATTTATCAATCATGCATTTTGGTCTGTATAAATTATACACACTTATTCAAAAATTGTAATCAGAAACTTTCCTGTATCATTCATGTGCTTTGACTGTATTGTTTAATTTAAATTCCCTTTTAGGGTTGTACATTAAATTTCAGGATGTAAAGTATAGGCAAAAAGTTTCAGGTCACTCACTAGATTTTGAAGAACTATCTAAAAATTGAAGATTACTTGCATTTTTCAAAACTAATTTAAGGCACAAGTGATTTTTTAAAGGATTTTTTAACATATACAGTAACAGTAATATTAATAATAGTAGCTTATATATATATTTTATATATCTCAATATTAATAGCATATATAAATTTAATAATAATAATTAATGTTAATAATCGGTCAGGTTTCAAGCCTGGGTTAGGTAGCAATCAGAGTCTAACCGTACTGATGAGCTGTGATACAGCAAAACAGATCTGTCTGCAGATGCCAATATATACATATATATATATATATATATATATACAGAGGAAAAACTACTAAAAAGTTGTAAGTTTAAAAAACTATTATATAAAAAACTATTATATAAAAAAAGTTGTAAGTTTAAAAAACTATTATATATATATATATATATATATATATATATATATATATATATATAATAGTTTATCTCCCATTCTGTCAGTTAATGATCTAACTTTGTCTTCACATGCACATATACATATGCATAGACATAATAGCTGGGTGCTCATCTATTAGGGTAGTGTTATTTTCTTCCTAAAACTTCTTATTTATGTTACACAAATTTCAATCATTGGCTGGATGTAAACATTTCAAAACTGAAGACTGAACTAAAAACTTTGTCAACTGTGCATAGGCATTGCACATAGCTTACATTTCACTTACACACTCAAAGAAAAATGCAATCCAGAATTTTCATCAATAGCACCCATTCATGCTTAAAGAAACAAAATAAGAATTTAAGCCAATCTAAACCTTAGAATAGGACATAAAAACCCATCAAAGGGACTTCATCAGCAGTCAGTTCGCACACCAGCCATGATTCACAATGCTAGCTAGGACATGACCTCCTATCTCCAAATGGCACCTGCCATAAACTGTTACCGCTGTAAGTCTCAACTTACCCTTCCTCTCCTAATGTATGCCTCTGCAGACAAGTTTTGTAATTCTACATCTCTTTTTTTCAATGAGAGACCTTTACACCAATTTATCATTTGTTGTATTTTTCATTAATATAATTATGTCTTAAAACTCCATTGTTTCTTCTTTGTTCTGCCACCATACACTTAACAGTAGCTAGACAAAACCTGTATGTCTGTATTTTTTCAGCCCTTTTATTTTACTTTTTGCTTCAGGTTTGGCTCTAAGTAGGTATAATTCTAGTTCTTAGTCTCAGCCATGATACCATTTACTCAGAGGACTTATTTAGCCTTCAAAATTCAGTTTATGATGTAAAAAACTTATTTGATATCGATACCAGGAAATCAAAATTTGATTTACATCCATTCATTTTTCTTTCAGTCTATGGTTTTGCTTTAACTGGAAACAACTATTGCTTTTTAGTCTTTTGTGCCAACATCCAAAGAGTCTGACTCCAGGACCATGGATTAGTTTTAAAGCTTTCATTACACCCGAGCAACACCGGGCTATACTGCTAGTCACATGTATTTATATATACAGGGTGTATTAAAAATACTTTTACAAACTTTGACGATGAGTTCCTGACATAAAAATCAGGACATATGTCCATATAAATATATGCCTGCAAATCCCTCAGAAAAGAAAATTTACAATAGATGATATTGTGTTGCTATGTTCACTTAGTATTTATGGTCGATCTCTCTTCAATCCAGGTGTCAGCACAGATCAAGTGACCCTGGCCTGTTGTACATTTCATAGTACCACATGAGGGGTACTTCAAGAGTAGCTTCTGTATTTGTGTTATTTGCAGCATGTGCAGAGTCTTTCACTTGCTGATCACTCACCACAGGAGAACTTTTTCTGATCATTTATTGAATAAACTGCCAATCTGATGTTTGTCTTATTAGTTTTGCTTATGGGTGAGGCAGCATTTGAAAGAGATGGAATAACAAATTTTCACAACCAACATTTGTGAGCAGATCAGAATCTCCAAGGTGAAATACAGACTAGACACCAGCATCAGTTTTTACGATTAATGTATAGGCTGGAATTGTGGGTGACTGTCTGGTAGGTTCATATGTTTTCTCAGTATGTCTGGGACTTTATTTTGAACCCATTTCCAGACCTATTAGAGGATGTACTTCTGCATATACAAAGATGCATGTGGTTTATGTAAAATAGAGCTCCAGCAAATTTTAGTCACATTGTCTGTGATGCACTGGCTAATATCTACCATAAAGTTGCATAGATAGAGGAGGACTAGTTCCATGATCTGTAAGTTAGCCCAATCTCAATCCTTTAGATTTTTATATGTGGGTACACCTAAAATAATTTATGCAGCAGACATTAATAATACAAAGACACTTCATCGACATGTCAAAGGGGGCCTGCAAAACCATTTGACATGATGCAGGCATATTTAAAAATGTCTGCCACTCATTCATCTGATGGGCGGATGCATGTGTAGAAGCAAGTGGAAAACATTTTCAACATTACTTATGAGTTACTGTATTGAGGTATAATGATAGCCCATTTAAACATGTATTTATATCAACATTTTACCATGTTTTGTTGTCAGAAACTGTCCCCAAATTTGTAAATGTATTTTTGATAGACCCCTGTATATATATATATATAGTCATCCGCGGACAGATCTGTTTCGCTGTATCACAGCTCATCAGTATGGTTAGACTCCGATTGCTTTTAACCCAAAATTGAAACCACACCAAATTGGCGTCAGTTGGCGATTCTACCTCTGGGCTATAGGCGCGTGGTAGAAGAAGGCAGACTTTTTAGCATGTATATTATCATTATACACACCCAATAGCCAGAGTGCTCTAATTCATTACTGAATGATACTAAATTTAAACTGGCTAATCTCATCATCAAAAACAAAACTTCACCTGTGCAATCCATACTACAATGCACCAATATTATTTATGAATTCACATGTCCCTTGAAAAACGGCATTCTTGGTACTAATTTCATAAATAATTATATCGGCCATACAACTGCAAAGCTAGCTCAAGAACTCATGCTGCATCTCTTTCAAAGGACTTCAATTTCAATTTTATTTAAACACACATGGAGATCTAACAAACCCTATGTGGAATATACTTGTTGACAATGCAAATATCATATCATCCACATGCAAAAGAAAAACTAAAAATAATCAAGACTTTATTGATAAAAAAACAATATTTAATAATATCAACTACAAACACCCTAACAAGATGCATATCATGTTTGGTTCATAACACATACCATGACTCTATATCATGCATTCTCTTACATATAAAATAACATTCATATATATCTATATATATCTAAATCTAAATCTAAATTTAAACTTATTTATAAATGGAACTTTGTGTGTGTGTGTGTGTGTGTGTGTGTGTGTGTGTGTGTGTGTGTGTGTGTGTGTCCGTTACCTATAGACTCTGAAATGGCTGTACCGATTTTCTTGAAAATTTGCACAGTTGCATTATTAGCATCTGTGAGTGTTCTAAGCTAGGTTTTGTGTCGAGGTATTGCTTTATATATATATATATATATAAAAGGCAAGATGTTTGTGTGTGTATCTGTTTATCTGCCTGTATGTCTGTATTTTTTCAGCCCTTTTATTTTAGTTTTAGCTTTGGGTTTGGCTCTAAGTAAGTATAATTGTAGTTCTTAGTCTCAGCCATGATACCATTTACTCAGAGGACTTATTTAGCCTTCAAAATTCAGTTTACAATGAAAAAAACTTATTTGATATCGATACCAAAAAATCAAAATTTGACTTACATCTATTCATTTTTCTTTCAGTCTACGGTTTCGCTTTAACTGTAAACAACTATTGCTTTTTAGTCTTTTATGCCAGCATCCAAAGAGTCTGAGCTCGAGGACCATGGATTAGTTTTAAAGCTTTCATTACACCCAATCAATGCCGGGCTATACTGCTAGTGTATATATATATATATATATAGGGTGAGTCACAGTAAACATATTTTAAGGAAAGCAAAATTCTGCAAAAATTTCAACACAAACTTTATAATGTACATAGAAACATTTACTATACAATGCCATTATGTAATGTTTATGAGTGAAAAATTATGTCTGACAAATGATTGCCATTTTCACGAGCACAATCTTGAAGCCACTCTCCAAAGTTAGCCTCCAATATTACCAAAGTTTCTTCACTGATTTCTAAGATATTTTCACATATTGCAGTCTTCAATTCTCCAAGCATGCAGGGTTTTCCTTCATAAATGCGTGATTTCAAATATCCCCACAGATAAAAATCGCACATTGAAAAATCGGATGAGTGTGAAGGCCACAGGAGATCTCCAAAGTGTGAAATCACATGATAAATAAAAACAAATATCAACCAACTAAATGGCATCTTAAGTGGGTTTAAATACTACCTTCCTCACCCCACTATCCCCTACACAAGGGGGTTAAGGAGCGTTCCAAAAACATTCATTTCCCATGACTCACTCTGTGTATAAATATATATATATATATATATATATATATATATATATATGCATAGTATTTAACAGTTTCTTTTCCCACCTGTGGAATGGAATTTCTTTATGATTTTTTGCTTCCCTGCCATCTTCTTCTTCTTCTTCTTCTTCTTCTTCATGTACTGTGTTCCTTCAGGACATAGGCGATCAAGGACTTCCACTTGTCTCTGTCTTTTGTCATTCTCAATATTCTTCCTCTTGGTATCTCCCCAAACCATGCTCTGCCATTAATTTGCTCAACACTATCAAGTAGGCTCCTTGCTGCTTTCCCCTGTCTCTCTTTTTTCTCTCGCCATCTTGTGAGTATTAAATTTTCCAAGCCTTCCTTTCTCATTACATGTCCCAGAAACCACATCTGTCTCTTTCTTATATTAAGTATGAGTTTTCTTTTCCAGCACCTCATCATTAGTCACATGCTCATTCCATGGTATTCTCAGCAACCTTCGGTAAAACCACATTTCTGCTGCCTCAAGACTCTCCTTCCTTGTTGAGATTGTCCAACATTCACTTCCATACAGAAGAAGAGATATCACATAGCAATCCAGCACTCTCTTCTTTGTTTCCAATAAGATTTTCCTGTCTTTCAGTACTCTGGTTAGCTTTGGAAATGCATGCCATGCCAATATGTTTTTGGATCTCAACATCACACTTTCCACCCTCTGTCAGGATGCTTCCTTCTTTACTTGCATTATTTTAGTTTCTCCAACTTGTAGTTAGCCTTTTGGAGTCTTCCTCTTGCTGATGACCATACATTTAGTTTTCTTCAAGTTTATGCTTAGTCCATTTTTTCTTGCTTTCTGTTGCTATGTGCTGTAGAAGGTCCTGCATTTTCCTTTACATGTCTGCTATCAACACTGTGCCATTCATTGTTGAGATTGTGGCTGCCAATGACAAATCCTGGCAAGGGTTTTATTTTTCTCAGAATTGTCTCGCTGTATAAGTTGAATAGATCCGGTGAGAAAACACATCCCTTTTCTATTTTTGTATACCTGATGAATTTGCTTCCTATCTGTACACAAGCAATTTGCTGCCAGTATATATTCTTGATTATCCTAACATCTTTTCTCAAAATGTCAAGGTTGTTGAGCATCTCTATCAAGTCTTTGTGGCATACTTTATCAAATGCTTTTTGCATAGTCTATAAAGTACATATATAGTTCCTTCTGCATTTGTATTGCTCTTTCAAATAGCATTCTGATCATGAATATTGCATTCCTTGTTCTGGTATCTTTAACAGAGCCATACTGTTCTTGTACTATCTCTGGGCCGATTCTGTAGCACTTTCTGTTCATCAGAATCTGGATGATGAGTTTTGTCATGTGGTTCATTCAGCTGATTGTTTGGTGGAGTTCACATTCCTTTGCACCTGGCTTCTTAGGTAATGCTATGAAAATTGATCTGCTTAGGTTTCTGTTGTAGATTTTGTTTATTTTTTTCTATGAGCCTGTCTATTCCAAAGTCTTCGAAGGGCATCAACACCTTTATTACAACCCCATCAAGTTCTGCATCTTTATTTCTGTTCAATTTGGTCATTACTGCTTCCACTTCATTTTTTTCATATTTATGGTCCATCTGTATTTTTGTCTATTGTAGGCTGCTCTCTCTTGTCATTGAAGAGATCAGCATTATACTCATCCTATCTCTGAAGTATTTTTTCTTTTTCTAGTATGAGTGTACCGTCCTTCACTGTTGTACATCCTGTTACTGAGCAGGTCTTTTGTCCTGTTAGTTCCTTTATTTTTTATGCATATCATCATTATTTATCATACTCAGTCTCTCTACTTTGGCATGTTTGTCACTGAGCCGTCTTTCTTTAGCCTGTCTGCATTTTCTCCTGATTTCCTCATGTATTTTCTTGTATTCCATTCTATATCTTGGCATTGTTTTTTATCTCTTTTGTATCAGGTCAAGAATCTCTCCAGTGATCCACTCATTTTTCTTCCAAGGGGCTTTTTTTTTTGAGATGATGTTGTTTGCTGATGTCACTAAAGCCACTCTTACTGTGGCCCATTTTGAGCTCCCATTTCCA
This sequence comes from Ascarosepion bandense, assembly GCA_037127315.1. Classification (NCBI taxonomy): domain Eukaryota; kingdom Metazoa; phylum Mollusca; class Cephalopoda; order Sepiida; family Sepiidae; genus Ascarosepion; species Ascarosepion bandense. Next base: position 3,496,805 of record JBBBDQ010002011.1, on the reverse strand, counting down.
ATTTGTCCTTCATATTTCATTTTCATATTGTCTATATACATTTCCTGCAGGTTCAGGTCATTCAGAAGTCTATTGTACTGCAGTCTAAGGACTATGTTAGGTTTCTTTAATTGCCTTAGTTTTATTCTTAGTTTCCATAAAACTGTTATGTGATCACTTCCTGAAACCTCTTCTTTATTTTCCTTTTCTACATTTCTCCTCACTAAGATCTTGTCATTTTCTTTCACCCTCTATAACCCCTCCTGCATCCTAATGACATTATTGCCTTGCTTGGAGTGAAATGATTAAGACTGTGTATGTATATATATATATATATATATATATATATATATATATATATATATATACCTACATGCAGGTCTTTCGTTACAGATCATCTTATAAATAATCCAAGTTGCACTCTGGATTTCAGTGTGAACTGGTTCTCTGTTTTGATCAAGTCACACTCATTGTTCCATCAGAAGGTGTTGGACACACTGTTTATCAGGTCCAGGCAGCCCTCTCTTTGTAAACAAAGAGAGTGTTTGCTTGGGCTTACGTTGCTAGGTTTCTAGCATCTTCAGATGTGATAACCTTAGCAAAAGAAAATTTTTTCTTAAAAAAATCATTTCCTCCCTTTCATTTATGTTACCCATAATACTTGTATAGTTTTCATAATATTTCCCTGTTTACAGTTCTGACTGTTTGTTGTGGTGCATTGGATATCGGCTCGGAATGAGAAATTGAGTAGCCGAGTTCGAATTCCAGCCGAATTCATTGCGTTCACTTGTGCGCAAATACCCTTGGGAAAGGTATTAATCTGTCTATTCCTTCCAGTTATGGGTTAAATAAATTGGGTTCTGTAGCCTTGGCTGGCAACCAGTCTACCGCAGAAAGCAATGGCAACCTACTGCGGGATAATCTTCTGCCCAGTCAGTCATGTCTCTTTCGAGACATGATTGCCCAAGCGTGTATCACATATGGCACTTAACTGACTGACAGTTCTGACAAGATGGGATGAAACCAGTCGAATGGTATTTTTATTTTAATATATGGCATAGACAATCATTATAAAATTTTTGTTTTTACCACCATATTAAAATTTTGTACCTCCCAAAATATATATTTGTGTGTGTGTGTGTGCCTAAATCAGATGATGTTTACTCTTTCTGGTCATGTATGCAAACACATTTCTGAGAGAGTTTCTCTTCTATAAAAAATTCAATAGTATATAGAGATTCATTTGATTTCTGCTACAACTTATTCATATATATGCTAATTGAATTGTCTCCTAACACAAATCAGACACTAGATCCATCATCAACCCATAATACGTACATATTCACATACATGCATATTTTAGTGCAAGTCCACTGAGGCAATTCATTTATAAAAAGACAGAGACTGCATCAACTGAATATCTATTAATGTAAATTGTAATTCCAAGTTCTGCACTGTTTTAAAAACAATATAAAGAGAAAAGTGATGCTGTTGCACACATCAACATTTTATGAGACGAAAATGTCATTGAAAGTGTTTCCTCATAGACAAAAATTTATTTTCTTTCTAATGATAATAATGAGCAACAGGAAAATTTCTCAGTACATATTTGCATGTTAAGAATTGTACAGAAGATATTTGGCACATGTTAAGAGCACACAAATCAAAAAAAAGAAAATATCTTTTTATTTATATTAGAGTGTTTGGAAAGTAATTACATGTTGGACTGGTGCCAAACAAATGAAGAACTATATCAAATAATAGCAATCACGTGACTTGAAGACTACCAACACCAGTAACAACTAAATTATTTAGTACATATAACACGAAGCAAACTTATTTATATAGGAAATAATAACATAATAAAGATGCCAACATTCGACACTACTTCACATAAAAGGTAAAAAAAAAACACCCTCAATATTGGAAAGAAATATTTAATAAAATATTAAAAAAAAAAAAAAAAAATATATATATATATATATATATGTAATATATGTATATATATATTATATAAAAGAAATATTTAATAAAATATAACATGTAATAAAAAACACCATCAATATTGGAAAGAAATATTTAATAAAATATTAAATATATATATAATACATATATATATATATATATATATATATATATATATATATATATATGTTATATAAAAGAAATATTTGATAAAATAAAACATGTAATAAAAAAAACCATCAATATTGGAAAGAAATATTTAATAAAATATTAAATATATATATATATATGTATATATATATATATATATATATATATTATATAATAGAAATATTTAATAAAATAAAACATGTAACAAAAAACACCATCAGTATTGGAAAGAAATATTTAATAAAATATTTAAAATATATATATATATATATATATATTATATAAAAGAAATATTTAATAAAATAAAACATGTAATAAAAAAAAACATCAATATTGGAAAGAAATATTTAATAAAATATTTAAAATATATATATATATATATATATATATATATATATTATATAAAAGAAATATTTAATAAAATAAAACATGTAATAAAAAAACATCAATATTGGAAAGAAATATTTAATAAAATATTTAAAATATATATATATATATATATATATTATATTATATAAAAGAAATATTTAATAAAATAAAATATGTAATAAAAAACACCATCAATATTGGAAAGAAATATTTAATAAAATATTAAATATATATATATATATATATATATATATATATATATATATATATATATATTATATAAAAGAAATATTTAATAAAATAAAACATGTAATAAAAAACACCATCAATATTGGAAAGAAATATTTAATAAAATATCAATATATATATATATATATATATATATATATATATCAAATTCACTTTCCCAAATATGGGTTACAGATATTCTCAAAGTTATTCTCAAAATTATTAATGCCATATTCATTTGCCAATAAATAATTATTCTGACAATCTAAAATATCTGTCTATATTTCTGTGATGAGATATTGTAATTATTTACACTATTTACATTGTTCAGACTATTGTATTCATCTTTATTGTTACAGTCAGAGAAACTAAAGTAAAACAACAAAAGAAATTTGAAAAACTGGGAAGTGTTCTGACAGAGGGTGGAAAGTGCTATATAGAGATCCAAAGACACATTTTAGAAGCTAACCAGAGTACTGAAAGACATAAAAATCTCATTGGAAACAAAGAGTGCTAGATTGCTATGGGATATCTGTTCTTCTATATGGAAGTGAATACTGGATGATCTCATCAAAGATGAAGGAGAGGCTTGAGGCAGCAGAAATGTGGTTTTACAGAAGGATGCTGAGGATAACATGGACTGAGTACCAGACTAATGACAAGGTGTTGGAGAAGATGGAAATGAAACGAAAATTCATACTTGACATCAGGAAGAGACAGATGAGGTTCCTGAGACCTGTAAAAGGGATAAGGGTTTGGATAATTTAATACACACAGGGCGGATAGAAGGAAAGAGACACAAAGAAACGCAGTGTGACACCTACTTGATCAGTCTGAGTAAATGAATGTTGGAGTGAGGTTTGGAAGAGATACCAAGAGAAAAATGAAGAAGAATGATGTTTTTGGCTATTGCATAATCTGGCCTTCACCAAATTAATTTCAAACTGAAACTTTTATTTAGTCTATATGCAGATTGTTCTAACTCCATATTCTATGCCTTTGGATATCTCAGTTTTAGTTAATCCATCTTGATACCTCCCCAATTTTCTGTTCTCTCAGCTGAAGTCAGAGATTGAACTCACAACTCTTTGGTCTAAGTCAGTTTTTAAATCCATCAACCAATGCTTTATGGTCCAGTGGATAAAAGCATTGACAAACAGCATGGAATTAGAACAAGCTACATCAGTAGAGTAAATAAAGGGTTAAATTCAAAATTCCAACAAATATCTCCTGAAGAAAACCATAGTGTACAGTGGCCGAAACATCATTAATGTGGCAGTAAAAACAAGAACAACAATTCAAACAATGTCAGTCAGTTGATTGCAATATATGACAGACGCATGAGCAATCATATTTTTTTCAATCCATGACTGACTAGGCAGAAGATTTTCCTGTAGTATGTTGTCATTTCTTTCTGCAGACTGGTTGCCAACCAAGGCTAGAGAACCCAATCTGTCCTGCTATTCAGTCCATGATTAGAGGAAGAAGAAATAGGTTCATACTTTTCCCAAGACTATTTCCATGTAAGGGAATGTAAAAAATTCAACTGGAATTCAAACTTGACTCTTTGACTTCTCATTCCAAGCTGGTACGCAAATAGTGTAAACCCAAAATATGTTCTGGCATTAAATAACTCACAAAAAGTTGATAAGACAAAAAGAAACAAACAAAAATCAATCAATGTTAGCTTCTGTTTTGCAGTTAAACTTTTTTTATTGACCAGTTTTTTTCTTATCCTGAATTTTCTTTAATCTATAAGCAGTTAAGTGCCATATATGATACATGCTGTAGTGATCATATCGTGAAAGAGACATGTCTGACTGAACAGATGATTTTCCTACAGGAGGTTGCTATTGCTTTCTGTGGTAGAATATAGAACCCAATCTGACTGCTATTTAACCCATAGCTGGAGGGAGAAGTGACAGCTTCAGATCTTTCCTAAGGCTATTTGCACATGTGAAAATGCAACAAATTCAACTGGAATTTGAACTTGGCTCTCTGATTTCTCATTCCCAGCTGATATCCACTGCACTACAATGCACATCCACTTATTCAAGTTCTTTAAATAGGTTACATGCTGTCTCTCTATTGCATTCATTATATCAATTGGAGTAGATAGACTAAACTATCGCTCGGTTCACACTCCACCCACGTCTATTGAACAGGGGAAGAGGCTCATCCCTTGTTCCCTGTTTAGGAAGTGGTTTCCGGCTTTCTCTTTTCCAATCTTTTCACTCTTACGTAGCCCCCTGCACTTCAGTTGCATTACCGCCTTGCTCGGGGTGATATGATTAAAAAAAAAAAATCCTACAAATGTCAAATCTTTCTTGCCATATTCCTTATTATGTGTCATATAAATTTCAAATGATGCTTTCTGATTCGAAGTGTATACGAGTCCTTTTTGTTTGTGTTTTTCTTAAAAGTTCTTTAATGCCTACTATGGTGTTCCAAGCATCCTTTTTATTTTCAAATCATTTCACCGTAAGCAAAATGGGACTGCCACAAGTGAACAGGGGGTTACAGTGAGAGAAAAGACAGGATACAGGAGTTTCAAAGACAGGATAAAAAATAGTTGGGATTCAAGGAGATAGAAGACGGCAATTGCTATTGCAATTAAATTTTTGGAGATTGTAGCTATCAGGGAAACAAGGAAATGAAAGGGAGTTTCACAGGCAACAAGTGTGAGAAAAGAAGCTAATAGAGTAGAAGAGGAGGTTACATTTAACTATTTCAATGGTAAAAAGGTGGGAATCTAGTAGCACACTTAAATTCATGGAGTCAGAGCACAAAGGAAAACAGTTTGTCAGAGCAGTTGCCATGAAAATATTTGTAGAAAAAACAGAAGTGAGAAAGTGGTTGAAAATGAGATGCCAAGTGAGGATCCTTCAAGTTTCTTTCTCATATGTGAGCTAAGTATCCATCATTTCCTGTCATACAGGAGGATATCACATTGCAAATTGAGCACTCTTTTCCTTATTTCTCATGAAATTTTCTTGTGTCACAATATTTTGTTTAGCCCCTGGAATGCATTCAATACCATTTCATTGCACCTTTGAATCATTGTATCAAATTTCCTATCATCTGTTACAACTTGACTCGCATAGTTAAACTCCTGGACCTGCTTGGTTCCAGTGTCTTCAAGTTGTAGATCACCTTGTGCTATCCCTCTTGCTGATGATCATACATTATCTTCTTACAGTTTATAGTTAGTCCTTTCTTCTTGCTTTCCTCCACTCCATTTAAGAGTACTTGCTCTTTTATTTCTGAACTTGTATATCTTAAGTTTACAAATGACTAAGTTTTGTTTCACATGTTTTTCATGTAAATACGTCTTGCTATTCATATATCATTTTATTTATAGGAAATATTGATTACAGTCCATATACTTAAATCTGCTAGCTAACAAGCAGGTTTAACTGCAAGACTACCACAAATAAATGCAACCTGCTCTCAAATATATATTATTAAGCAACTGGTATACATTTTTCAGTAGTTGCTGAGTAAGTGGAGGTTTTGTTTAGGACTGTTTATTAAATATTGAAACCTTTCTTTAGAATAACAGGCAGACCATTCAAAATGGCTATTTAAAAGGATTCTGGATTGTGACAAAATAACCCTATTTAAGTAAGAAGTTACATCATATATAACAATTAATGAAGATGTAAAAATATTTTTTACAGTTTTAACAACTGTATATTGCACAAACATATCTTTTTTTCTCCTTGTTTTCAGAATTTTGATTGGCTGAATTATCTCCTCTTTCTAAGAATTCTGACTAATTTTCTCTCTTGCTGATGATCATACATTCTGTCTTTTTAAAGTTTATAGTTAGTCTTTTCTTCTTGCTTTCCTTCACTTCCTTGTTTAAGAGTACTTGCTGTTTTCTTTCTGAACCTGCATAACTTAAGTTAACTAAGGACTAAAAAGTAAATTTTTACATTTGTGCTGAGCTTTGGTGTTTGATGTTAAAAATTAAAAAGTTTAATATACATCTTCAATTCTTTCATAACTATCATATGACTTAGTAGCTTTTTAAATATTGTGCTGACATTTTTTAACTAGTTTTAATTTTATTAAAAACAAAATATTTTTCTGCTTTTCTATTGTCTTGAACTGGTACTTCATTATTGATGTGTTTTCAAAACTTCAATGTTGTAGTTACTAGACATCCTCTCAAGGGGTTGCTCAATCAGCAGTGAAATACTACTGAGAAAAGTTGGAAATTGTGTAACCATTTCATTCACAGTAATTAAGCTAGGTGATTCTTCATGTCTTGTGCAAGATTCTTTTTTTGGCCAAACATTGCATCACCCAGATCTGTTGGCACCTTCCACTTTGGATTGAGATTTGACTTTGGTAAATTCTGGCTTTTTCCCAAAGCTAAAAGTTCTGAAAAGTCAAAGGGACACTGTGATAAATCTCTGAGGTCTCAAGGGGCATGCTTTTAAGAGGTCTAAAGCTTCACTGCCCTGAGGGACGTTATCTTCCTTTTAGTTTTTTTTCATTAAATGGCTGGATACTTTTTAGACTGTAAATCAAAAGTTTGTGAAATTCAAACCATTACAGAAAATGTTCATCTATTTTTCTAGTGATGAGATTTTTGAAAGTGCATGAAATATCTACAAAAACAACAGAAACACGCAAAAAATTAGTAACTGAATAGAATGTTAATCTTATTAGAATTTTGTTAATTTTGCAGCAATATTTCTTATGGTTGGGTTATTTTTAAGTTTCTTCTTCTATGTGCCATGTGTCTTCAAGACGTACACGATCATAGCCTTCCACCTCCCTCTAAGCCTTATAGCTCTTAGCACACCTTCTCTTGCTATCCCACTCACCCTATACTCCACCATCCAAGTCAATCAAATATGTCATGCATTGCTTTTCCTTGTCTTGTCTTCTCTCTATCCATCCTGTGAGCATCAGATTTGCCAAGCCCTCTTTCCTCATTACATGTCCCATAAACTTTAGCTGTCTTTTCTTTATGTTAAGTATCAGTTTCCTTTTCATGCACATTCTCTCTAAAACCTTATCATTGCTCACATTTTCTGTCCATGGTATCATCAACATCCTTCTGTAGAACCACATTTCAACTGCTTCAAGTCTTTCTTTCATCTTTGATGAGATTGCCTAGCATTGAAGGACAGACATCAAAAAACAATCCAGTATTCTCTTCTTAATTTTCCTGTCTCTTAATAATCCACTAAACTTCTGGCATACATCCTTGACATGCCAATACACATTCAGATCTCAGTGTCACACTTTCCATCCTCTATGAGAACATCTATCTCTGACGTGTAGTTGACACTTTGGGCTCCTTTTTTCATGATTACAATTCAGTTTTCTTGGAGTTTATATGTCGTTCTTTATTTCCATTTTCTTGAATGACTTCCTGTAGTTTTCTTTCTGTATCATCTGTGTATCATATATTGTTCTAATGGTGGCAACCAATGATCAATCCTAGCAAGGCTTTTAGTGCTCTCTGGATTGTTTTGCTATATAGGTTGAATAGATCTGGAGAGAAGACGCATCCTTGTCTTACTGGCATTATTTACAGTCAGATTAATGTCCTCATCCTATGTTTCTAATCTTACCTTTCTCAGTTTTCTGTTGATCCAGGTCATCAACAGAAGATTTTGAACAGAACACTTTATTCACTTTGTGAGTTAAGCTTTTCTCATTATACTGTCCATGTCTACAATTATCTCATCTTGATAATGGTTAAGATATTGCTAGTCCTGTTTTCATTGAAATTGTGTATATCTGTTGTTACATTTGTCCATTCCAATAACAATCCATCATCATAGTGAAGTTCCAAATCATCAAAACTGCTTGCATTCACTGTTCAGTTCTTCTAGTTGTCTTAGATAACTCATAATAAAACTTAATTAGACTTTACAAGCTGTGGTGCAGTGGATATTGGCTCAGAACAAGAAACTGGAGAGCCAAGTTCAAATTCCAGTTAAATTCATTGCATTCACATATGCCCAAATACTTTTGGGAAAGGTATGAATCTGCCACTTCTCCCAGCTATGGGTTAAACAGTAAAAAGCAGGAGAGATTGGGGTCTATAGCCTTGGTTGGCAGCCACTCGACAGCAGAAAGTAATAGCAACTTACTATGGGAAAATCTCCTGGTTTCTTACATTCCAGTTAATTTTGATCTTCAACAATTTACGGCAACACCAATTGTCATCCTCTGTCTCCTTGATCCCTAATTTTTTTATGTTTTTTCTCTCGTCAATCTCTCAGATTATTTCACTTTTACTAACCCCTAGTGTATTCATTACAGATGTGCGTTGTGGTGCAGTGGATATTGGCTCGGAACGAGAAATCGGGGAGCCGAGTTCAAATTCCAGTTGAATTCATTGCATTCACTTACGTGCAAATACTCTTGGGAAAGGTATTAATCCGTCTCTTCCCTCCAGTTATGGGTTAAATAACAGGACAGATTGGGTTCTATAGCCTTGGCAGGCAACCAGTCTACTGCAGAAAGCAATGGCAACCTACTGCGGGATAATCTTCTGCCCAGTCAGTCATGTCTCTTTCGAGACATGATCGCCCAAGCGTGTTTCACGTATGGCACTTAACTGACTGAGTGTATTCATTGCCATGCTTGAAATAATGAATATGAAAAAAGAAAAACAACAACCACTGCTATTCAAATTTATCAATGGTATCACCTGATCAATTAGTCATTTTCTCAAATGAACAACACATCTGGTGGTAAGGCACAACTGCAGCACAGGAGAGTGTACTAGAGTAAAAACAATTCTCTCCCATTTCACCAGATGCTATTTATCTAAGCTGTTCAACCTGTTGGTTTGTTTTTCTTTTACTCCCAAATCATTAATCAACACTTTAAACCACTCAACCATTGTTATGTGTTTAAAGCTTAGATCCAAAATTGTTTGTATGATCATATACTTTTTTGGTATGTATTTTTTTAATCGTTTCACCCCAAGCAAGGCGGTAATGCCACTGATGCAATGGGGGCTACATAAGAGAAAAAGATTCGATAGGAGTAGAGTAAAGAGAAAGGCGAACCAGTTATAGGAGGTGTCAGAAAGGAGCAAGAGAAGGATGGGAATACATGTATGATGACAGTTGCAAAGGTAGAGAGAAAAGAAAAGATATACAAAGTGATGTAGAAAGAACTGGAGTCAAGTGGTTAAGAGATGGGTATTGACATTGCATTTAAATTCCTGGAGATTGTAGCCCTCAGAAAAACAAGAATATGGAAGCGAGTTCTACAGGTGGAAAGTACAAGAAAGGAAGCTTCTGGAGTAAAATTGTTGGCTGCATTTGGTTGATCTAACTGTGAATGGGTGGGACCCAGTTGCCAGTCTGGTTGCACAAGTAAACTCATGTGGCAGGGGTATCAGTGACTTAAATTCGTCGGAGCAGAAGCCATGAAAATATTTGTAGAACAGACCATATCCCATCGGTGAGAAAGTGGCTGGAGTCGAACCTCCAAGTTGGTACCTATCACATTACTGAATCTCATTCGAAGCCTGTTGAGAACACTGAGATGAACATTGGTGGTGAGATGAGAATAGCTGTTTCTTACAGGAAACATTGGGTATTCATTGACTGAACAGTTAGTTTTAATGCTGAGTGAAGTTTATAATATCTTTCTCAATAGATGAAACTACTGCTAAAAGGGTTGGATCTTTGTCTTGAGCCAGAAAGTTTTTCACATCTTGCACATTTATAAATCTATCATTTGTCTGTGCACCAAATGCAGTAGCCATATTTGGTCGAGTGCTCCTGCTATTCATCTTGAAATTCTCATTAACATCCAAAGAAGGATCTGCAATGAAATTGATTCTGATTTGGGATCCCGACTGCAGTCACTTTCTCACCAACATAAAGTGTTTTCCCTCTGTCTTTTCTACAAATATTTTGAATGGCAACTTATCCAATGAGCTTTTTTTTTTAAAGTACCCCATCCACATGAATGGAAGACTAGTAAAAGTCTACTGTTATCTTTCTTTCTAATACTGACAGCAGTTTCCTTTCTAAGGTGGTATGGAAAGTCAACACCTTGATTATCTAAATTTTTTCCCTTCTGTTTAAATTAACCTACCTAAACAAGTAATTGCATCCCTTTTCACCAATTAATTTTTCCTATTGTTCATTTGAAGATGAGGCTTAGCCACAAACCAAAAGTTAACTCATCTTGCACGGGATCTAAAAGTTGAATCAAAAATTATTTAGAAATGATAATGATAGGATTAGATAGATCCATACAGAAAACATTCAGCATTTTTTGACTGAACAGTGACTAATTTCTCAAGTCTGCAAATGTGCAGATGGTGCAATAAATAGTGGCTCAGGTTTTTGACTTTTACTTACATGAAGAAAAATAAAAAATCATCTCTTTCCCCAGCTATGGTTTAAATATTAAGTCTTTACCATGAAAACATATTTTTATTCTCCAAAAACTTTTAATGCAATATTCATTTGCCAAAAAAAAGAAAATAATACTTCTTATGATCCAAAAAAAAATATATTTCAGCTTCAAATAACCCATAGAGGGTTGATAGTAAAAAAAAAGTCATTAATAAATCTTAAATCTGCTGTTATCATAATTTCTAGTACTAATAAGGGTTTCCTTCCTAACCTTTTGTTTAAAACAGCATGAAAATTCAACATCTTGATTATGTCATTATTTTACCTTCTAATAAAATGTACTGTTTGATTTATGAGAACCTTGAATAAGTTCTTGCTGTTTTCTAACAGATGGCCTTCCCAGAAGAGTGTTTGTGTAGTCTCAAATGCTAATGCATCTATAAAAAATGTATTATAAGTAAGCTTGAAATGTATTATAAGTAAGCTTGAAATTCAGTGTATGTCCTTTCAATGAAGTGTGAACATCTTTGTTTAACATAGCATTAAACATGTATTTCATGCCAAATAAAATGTATTTACAGGAAATTTTACTGCACTACTTTATTCAAAAGAAATCTGCTGCTGAAGCATATAGAATTCTTTTTGAGACTTACAGTGACCATGATCTGTCAGAAACAACATGCAGAGATTGGTTTAGATGATTCAAAAATAAGAATTTCGATGTTGGTGCACTGAAAAGTTTGAAGATGAAGAATCGGAGGTATTACTTCATGAAGACTCATATCAGGTGAAAGCTGAACTTGTAAAATTATTAAGAGCTGATCACACAATAGTTTCAAAATATTTCAAAGCATTAGGAATGATTTAAAAGCAAGGACATTGGGTGCTGTATGTATTGAAGCTGAGAGACAACCAATGGCATCTTGTCATCTGTGAACAGCAGCTTTAATGGCAGAAAAGGAAAGATTTTCTGTATAATGACCAGTGATGAAAAGTGGATATACTACGATAATTCTAAGCATAGAAGACCATGGGGTAAACTTGGTGGTACATCAACATTGGGTGCAAAGCCAAATATCCATGGTTTGAAGCTTTGCTCTGCATTTAGGGGGATCAGGTGAGCGTAGTTTATTATGAGCCGCTCAAAGTGACTAAAGCCATTACAAGAGTTTGCTATTGACAAAATTAATGTGTTTGAGCCAAGCATTGAAGGAAAAAATGGTTGCTATATGATCAGATACATGACAAAGTCATATTGCAACATGACAATGCTAGCCCTTATCTTGAAAAACAAGTGAAAAGCTATTTGGAAATGCTTAAATGGGAAGTCCTACCCCACCAGCCACATTAACCAGATGTTGCCCTGTCTGATTATTACTTGTTCTGATTGACAGCACATGGCCTGGCTGAGCAGTATTTTCATTATTAAGATGTGGCATTTTTCTTAGGTAGAATTTAAATGCTGCTAGAAAGATTAAAAAAAGTAGAAGTTAGCAATAGACAATACTTTCAGTGACATGTTTCTTACTAATTTTTGTAAGTTAAATATTACTCTTCGTGAAAAATCAGCAAGAACTTATTCAAGGTCATAAAAATTATTGATGCAGTTGGAAGTGTTCAAGTGTTGTTTTTATTATTTGGCAAATGTCTTTGGGATTTGATAAAGAGTAGTCTTTTTTCAAGATCTACAGGGTTCAGTTGCTTGAACAAATTTTTAATCATTAATTTAATATGCAAGCCTTATTTTGAAAATAGTTCAGAATATGAATTTGAATAATTTTTCTTTGTTTTGTTCATTCAAAGAGTCTCTTCATACAAATTAATTTCAGTAATTTGTAATTTTCCTGTGTATGGACAAATACACTGTAATCAGACCCTATCAGATTTTACTAAATTCATTTTTTTATCAGATTTGCTTTTTATCCAGTTCTCAGATCAAATTTGATGTAAATATCCCAAATCTGTTTGCTTTTTTAATCAGAAATCTTGTAAAAGACTCAGTTAAATTATTGTTTTAATTCCTTGGAGAATTATCAAATCAATAACAAAAAAAAACATAATTATCACAACTTTCATTTTATTCTTTCACAAGATAAGAGAAGCTTCCTTCTCCTCGAAGTGTAACATTCATGGCTCAAAATACTTGAATCCACTTTAGTCAAGAAAAACAAAATTTGCTAATAAGACGGCTCACAGAATGATAACATGGTGAGTTGTCTTCAAAACAAAGATAAGCATAACCTTTTGAACCTAATTGTTGGGGAAAGTTAGACAGAGGTTGGGGTATTATAAACAATATCTCATTGAAAGGTTCAAATGAATAACCACTCCCAAGCAAAGAATGAGAAAATTTTAGTAAACTCATTTTGTCTCTTCTTACTCCCACTCTTTTCAACAGCAGTTGTTTCACATTTGAGTTTTTTTATTTATGTTATCTATAAAATACACTGCTGAGAGATTCATAGGAGATGAAAAAACATTTCAAAATAGCTATTATAATAAAAATTCCTTACTGTTATTCTTATCAATTATTCCTTAAACTGCAAATCAGTAAAGTTGAACTGTGTACAGAAAAACAGATGAATGTTTAAGACTAAACTATCGCCCGGTTCACACTCCACCCATGTCTACTGAACAGGTGAAGAGGCTCATCCCTTGTTCCTTGTTTAGGATGTGGTTTCCGGCTTTCTCTTTTCCAATCTTTTCACTCCTACGTAACCCCCTGCGCTTTAGTGGCATTACCGCCTTGCTCGGGGTGATATGATTAAAAAAAAAAAAAAAGTTTGTAATGAAGCTTTATCCAGTGTAATTTGACTACTACCCATATGTGGGGTTTGAGCATTTACTTTACAGTTGAGTAGTTCAAAGGAGAGACAACTATGGTTGCTTTCACTACAAAGTCATTCATAAATTGCAATTTTGAAAGTTCTTCATGATATACTATAATGACAATGACCCCATAATATGTTCTAATATAAGTTTTACCAAACATATCATCAACTGGGTTGCATTTAAAACATTGCTACTAAAAAGAAAATGCTTATGGCTAGATCATTTTTAAACACTAGTTCTTGTTTGGTCACCAAAGTTAAGCAATGCTGAGCCAGTAACCAGGTTTACTAGGGCATGTAGCTTAATAAAATAAATTTTCATTTTTTTTTAGAAATTAAAAGTTATTATTAAATTACGAAATACTTCCATTATTTTAAAAACGATTTACTTATTTAAATGTGAATTTTTTATCAAGGTTTTATATATACAAGAATCCAGTTTCCAGTTCGTGTTGTGTTTGTGAGAACTATAAGCAAATCACAAGGCGGTATGCTTCAAAATATTGGAATTTGGCTTCAGAAAGAAATATTTGCACATGGCCAGTTCTATGCGGCATGCTCAAGAGTAAGAAATTTGAAGAATTAATTCTTTACCATTATAAGAAAAAAAGAAATTTTCTTAAAAACTACTGTTCACAATGAAGTCCTATAAAATTAAATTAAATAAAAGAAATCATTCAAATATGAAGTATGTTTTTTTTTTCAAAGTATATTTCCAAACAAATTATCTTATTCATATTTCATTAACTGATTTGCAAAATTGAACAAAATAGAAATTGTAAATCTCAACAAAATAGTTAGCAATAACTTAAAACAGTACTAAATACTGAGAGAACTGCAACACACTGATGCATATTGCAAAAATTTCTAATAAGAAAACATCTTAGTATCCATTGACTGAGCAGTCAGTGTTACTTTTAGTTTAAATTCATAAAATCTTTTTTTTCTAAATAATCTTTCATTAAAATGGTTTTCTCAATTGTCACTCTTTCCATTATAAATAGGAGCTTCATTTTTAACTTAAATAGTGGGGAACATCATTATCTTGATTAAGTCAAGTGTCTTAACTTTTGTAGCTTTTATCACACTTTCCATTATTGATGGGGAGCTTTCTCCTTAACTTTATGTTTGAATTAGTGTGGAATATCAACATCTTGATTATGTCATTATTTTCTTTTCTGAAATCCAGTAGCTGTTATCACTCTTTCCAGTATTGATGGAAGTTTCCTTCCTAGCCTTTAGTTTGAAGTAGTGTAGAACATCAGAACCTTGATTATATCATTAGTTTCTTGTCCAGTAGCAGTTTTCATTCTTTCCGT
This sequence comes from Ascarosepion bandense, assembly GCA_037127315.1. Taxonomy (NCBI): domain Eukaryota; kingdom Metazoa; phylum Mollusca; class Cephalopoda; order Sepiida; family Sepiidae; genus Ascarosepion; species Ascarosepion bandense. The sequence goes on along the minus strand of JBBBDQ010002011.1, from coordinate 3,481,610 downwards.
TTTGATGGAAGTTTTCTTTCTAACCTTTTGTTTGAAGTAATGTGGAAAGTGAACATCTCGATTATGTCACTATTTTCTCTTCAATTTGCATATAATATCTTGAAAAAGAAGAAAAATATTCTAAAATGTTTCATGGAAATAAAAGGTGTATCAAAAGAAAAAATAATTGAACTGGATAATAAATAACCTCTAAATAAGAATTAGAGAGCCGAGTTCAAATTCCAGTTGTATTCGTTGCATTCACTTACATGCAAATATCTTTGGGAAAGGTATTAATCTGTTGCTTCTCCCTCCAGCTATGGCTTAAATAGCAGGTCAGGTTGGTTTCTATAGCCTTGGTTGGCAACCAGTTTATTGCAGAAAGTAACGGCAACCTACTGCGGAAAAATCTTCTGCTCAATCAGTTATGTCTCTTTCAAGACATGATCGCCCAAGCACATATCACGTATGACATTCAACTAACTGAATAAATAATCAAAAGGTAAAGGCTCAGTCATGAAAATTATTTGATTTGATTTCCCTGAAACATCACTTTTCAATGTTTAGCATCAACAAAATTACATATAAATATTTCTCAAGTTTATCTACAAACTTCAGATATTTCATTAGTCAATAATTACCCAGAAACTACAGACTACCAAAGCTTTTATGAAACATATGTCCATAGTATTATAATATAAAGTATAAATGATTGTATGTATATATCATCAAATATTACAGAAGTTCTCTTGTACTGTCAATCAAGCACCTTTCTTTGAAGATCAATTTGCTCCATAACTCAAGTAGAACTCATTTATATAATCCATCATTAAAAGGCCTAGAAAAATGGTTGGTTCCCATTAAAGTACTACTCAGGACAATATTGCCATCCTCTTGCCATGCTGTCTCTTTACAAGAGTCAGATCAGACCACAACTAGAGTATTGCTGCCATGTTAGGGCAGACTGATTTTAGAACTGGGGTATTGCACTCAATTTTAAAACTGGGGTTTGACATGATAAATAATGACAAAATATTTTTTTTTCAAATCCTTGCTGTCTTTTTTTTTTTTTGAGAATCAGTTTGAAGATTTTTTTTTTAATCATATCACCCCGAGCAAGGCAGTAAAGCCACTGATGTGCAGGGGGCTATATAGGTGTGAAAAGATTGGAAAAGAGAAAACCGGAAACCGCAACCTAAACAGGAAACAAAGGTTGAGCCTCTTCACCTGTTCAATAGACGTGGCTGGAGTGTGAACCGGGCGATAGTTTAGTCTATCTACTCCAATTGAAAAAAAAAAATTGAGAAGAGAAAACTGGAAACTGCATCCTAAACAGGAAACAAGGGATGAGCCTCTTCACCTGTTCAATAGACGTGATTAAGTTTAGTTTTGAAGTTATAGTGTTGCAATTTAATTCTGGTGATCAATGAAAGCCTTATAGTACAGCCATATAAATTTTATAATTTACTGAAGCTTTACAAATTGTATATGACAAGATGCATGACACAAACCGATTATTATGAAATCAGTGCACCATCAAATAAGACCTTCATTTACTTCAAAGGAAAATTATGCTGAACAATTTAGCTATATTATGATCCCTGTTAGGCAGTGCATTAGTTTTAGTGTGATTTTCAACAAACAATGCAAATTTCAAACATTTTGTCTAATAAGTTTATGCTCAGCAGAATTATGATGCTATATACACTTTTATCTACTTATTTGATTTTATTATGATCTAACAAATCTTATTCATTGAATTCTTTTTTTGTAATCTTTTAACAATTTTTTATATAATTTTTATTTATCGAATACTGTAAAAAATGCATATTTTGACTGTGGTGATTCATAAATGTGCGTTGTGGTGCAGTGGACATCAGCTCAGAACAAGAAATCAAGGAGCCAAGTTCAAATTCTAGTTGAATTCTTTGCATTCATTTATGTGCAAACACCCTTAGGAAAGGTATTAATCCATCTCTTCTCTCCAGTTATGGTTTAAATAACAGAACAGATTGGGTTCCATAGCCTTGGTTGGCAACCAGTCTGCCACAGAAAGTAATGGCAACATACAGTGTGATAATCTTCTGCCCAGTCAGTCATGTCTCTTTTGAGACATGATCACCCAAGCATTTATCACATATGGCACTTAACTGACTGACTGATTCATATATAAAATTCTGGTTTTAATATATTTTCCAATTAATGTACCTAATACAAAATATATTAACTTTATTTGGGTCGATTCTTAAAAAAGCAAATTTTTTAAAAGTCAGTTTGTATGCAAAAACCTATAGAAATTAGGTATTTCTGTACATATGTTTTACATGATTATTAAAACTAAATGCTCAAAAATTAATGAAATCTATGTACCTAATTTTTGGTGTCAGTACTTATCATCACAAACTCCAGTTTTCATTCCAAGTGCAATCTTGATTTTCTAAAGAGTGAAAAAACCGTCTGCCCTACTACAACACCTGTCGGACTGTTGTCGCCCAAACTTCTCATAACAAAAGAACAGAATTCAAAAGCAATGATACAGCCTTGTGGGCAATGAGTTCTTTTCAACCCTATGGCTCTTTTCCCACAAGTAAAATATCAGAAGCTTCTTGTTACTCTCTTATTATTTTTATCACAAATGTTCAGGTGTGCTACATTCCTTAGTTCCACTGACATCTTCCTGAGAGCTGCTACACTGTGGAGCAAACTCCTGACATGATATTTCCCTAATCACTACAATCTTACCTTCTTCAACGAGTCATTAAGGTTAGTGCCATACGAATATATACTTAGGGGATTATGTCTTTTTTGACCCATGACTGACTAGGCAGAAGATTTTCCTGCAGTAGGTTGCCATTTTTTTCTGCTGTAGACTGGTTGCCAGCCCAAACTATAGAACCAAATCTGTTCTGCTATTCAACCCATAGCTGGAGAGAGAAGAGATAGATTAATACCTTTCCCAAGGGTATTTGTGCGTAAGTGAATGCAACAAATTAACCAGGAATTTGAATTCAGCTCTCTGATATCTAATTCCAAGCTGATATCCACTGTACCACCACAACACACATTTTTGACTAGTATGTCTTTAATATATCCTCATTATCAACACTTCCTCTCTTACATCCATACATCAATCTCATTCATTAACTCTCTGAGTGGCTCTTGGGCCTTGTATTGGCAAACATTTAGTCAAAAAATATGGTTAAAGAGTATGTTTATCTATGGAGGTGATGAGTACACCACTAAAAATATTTTTAAAATATGAAACAGAATGAAAGCAAAAACATGTCTTCCTTAAATGCTGGTATACAGAGTTTCAAAGCATGAAAAGGGACTGGCTTACAAACTGAGAAAAAGTAACAAGCCGATGTCAAATTGGTTTTTGATATAGACAGAATGAGAAAGTTGAGTCAACCAGAAAAGAGAAAGAAGAGAAGAAAGAGAGAAAGTAAGATTTTCATGCGTCTGAATAACATTGTTGTCAAATTACATGCTGATACATTATCAGCTTCTAATGAGAGCTGTGAAATTTCAAGGAACTCTATTCAACTCATAAGTGCCATAAATTATATCTTTTTATTTATGTTCAATACAACTGTATAACTTTTATGTGAGAAACAAACACTCAATTTGTTTTAAGCATTTTGGAATATTACTTTATGTCCAATGATTTAATATGATCATTTTCTCTTCTTGACAATTCATCAAAACTATAAACTTTTAATGCTTGATTACTTGGCCTGAAACAAGCTACTGAAACTTCAAAAATGTAAATTTGTAAATAAATTTCTTATTTCATTTCATTAAAAAAATGTGTGTTTCTTTTTCATTATCCCTACATACTTCGTAGTCACATCAACTTAAACATCACTTGAAGTCATGAAGGAAAAAATACATCAACCATTCGGCTGTGCATAGAATACTGCTGTCATCTATGGCAGGCGCCCCTGCTGTTCATCTGTGTTCTCGACAGGCTCCAAAGAAGGATCTGTAATGTGATAGGTACCGACTTGGCAGCTCAACTCCAGCCACTTTCTCACCAGCAAGATGTGACTTCCCTCTGTCTGTTCTATAAATATTTTCATCTCTTTAGCTCTGACAAACCTAAGTTACTGATGCCCCTGCCACAAGAATTTACTCATGCAACCAGACTGGCAACAAGGTCCCACCCATTTACAGTGAGATCAACTAAATGAAGATAACAATTCTACTCCAGCAACTTCTTTTCTCACACTTCCCACCTGTGGAACACCCTTTCATATTCTTGCTTTCCTGATGGCTGTAACCTCCAGGAATTTAAATGCAATGTCAATTTCCATCTCTTATCCACTTGACTCCAGTTCTTTCTACATCACCCTGTATATCCTTTCCTTTTTCTCTACCTTTGCAACTGTCTTTACACCTGTGTTCCCATCTTTCTCTTGTCCTTTCTCTAACACCCCCTGTAACTGTTTTATCTTTCTCTTTACTCTCCTCATGTCTAAACTTTTACTCTTATGTAGCCCCCTGCACATCAGTGACAGTACCACCTTGCTTGGGGTGAAATGATTAAAAAAAATGTAAGCATTTTTTATTTACTCATATTTTTTCCTCAAAATTGTTCTTGACATATGAAATTTATATATCATTTTTTACGCACACACGCATACACATAAATATATATATTAATACACTAATATATTGTGCTCTCATTATGACTGAGCTCTCTAGAGAAAAAAATTTTAAAACAGTTTCCACTTCTGCGATATATGCATGACTCTTCAGAAATGAATTGAGTTCTTTTGGTGACTGGCGTGTGTATACACTGCTTATATACAACACGTTAAAATTTTCCTTCTCTGATTCCATGCGACTATGGCTTAGGGGGCAGCGACTCTGACTGACACCAAATCGGTTGAGTTTCGATCCCGGCCAGAAGCAAGTGGATGTGTCTATCCACATTGATGAGCTGTGATACAGCAAAACAGGCTTGTATGTGGATGATATACATATATAGTGTGAACATAGATATCATAATTGTCTGCTTAGTGTCAGTTTCATGCCTGAAATAATCATTAGACCATGTGTAACTCATCTTTGTGCACACTCAACATAGGCCACTGATGGTCAATTGAGAATTAGGGGTTGGGATAATCCAACCCATCCTAGTTCTGTTTTATGTAAATGTTTTAATTATTCATTATTGAAACCATAAGTGTATTTATTTCATTTATTTTGTGAATATACTTTTCCATTTAAAATTTTGAAATTTGAAATAAAATCTATTAGATGTAAGTCATGATGTGGTTGTAAGTAGTGTAATAGGAACTTTTGTCAGCATTTGCGAATGAACTTTCACCTTTTGATTATTAGTTGATATTGGGCTGAAATGGTGGTACGTGTTATTTCTCCTCCAGGCAAAGTTTACTTGTTCTTGAAGTGTTGCTGTATGTCCTTTTTTTCTTGTTTTTTATTTAGTTTTGGTATGTGATTTTTAGGTTTGAGATACTTTTTGAGAGTGGTGTGCTATTTTTATGTATTTTTGTTGTCAAATGATATTTAGTGTCAGTAGCTACTTAAATATTAAGTAAGTAGCTACACAATATTAGTAAGTAGCTACACAAAATATTATTTAGCAACAATAATACCACTAATAACTGTAGTAAGAATGTGTTGACACAAACTTCATTATTTCTGTTATTTATACTTTTCTTCTTCTTTTACTTACTAATGTCTATGTTTATTGTATAAATATTATTTTATTCTACAAAATTGAAAACTATAACAATCATAATATAACAATAAGGGAAAAAATTCTTGCATTCACATAGAGTGTTTTCTAGTTCCAATTCTGATGAGCCGACAGTCATTTCTTTTTTTTAAATTAACAGCAGAAATCAATCCTGACTAGGCATCTCAACTTCAGTTACTTTCTCACCAACATGGCATTGCTTCTCCATGTCTTTCCTACAAATATTTTCATGGTAATTGCTCTGCTTTGATGAGATTTTATTCCTGAGATTTAGACTAAAATGAGAATATTTTGAGGACCTTAGAAGTTATGCCTGGATTTGTAATCGGAGGCCACAATTTAAACAACCTAAGGTATGCAGATGATACAGTGCTGATAGCAGACACAGAAAGGAAACTACAAGACCTCCTACAGAAGGTAGCAGAAGAAAGTAACAAGAAAAAACTAGAAATAAACTGCACGAAAACCGAATGCATGGTCATCAGTAAAAAGGGCAGCCTAAAACACCAAATACAGATCGGGGAGACCAGAATCAAGCAGGGTACAAAAATTTAAATACCTTGGGAGCATTATAACAGAAGATGGAAAGTGCAATACAGAGATCCGAAGGTGAATTGGCATGGTGAAGGAAGCATTCCAGAAGTTGAGTAAGGTATTAAGAAACAGGACAATTTTGTTAGAAACTAGGAAGAGAGTACTGGATTGCTACGTGCTGTCCGTCCTTCAATATGGCAGGGAATGCTGGACAATACCATCAAAGATGAAGGAAAAACTTGAAGCAACTGAAATGTGGTTCTACAGAAGGATGCTGCAAATATCATGGATCAAGCATGTGAGCAATGATGAGGTATTGGAAATGATGGAAACAAAAAGGAAATCAATACTGAGTACCAGGAAGAGACAGCTGAAGTTCCTGGGACATGCAATGAGGAAGGAGAGCTTGGAGAATCTGATACTAACAGGCCAGATAGAGGGAATAAGAGACAGGGGAAAGCAGCGGATAACATATTTGAAGGACCTAATCAGGTGGATGACGGAACGAGGATTGCATGGTGTAACAGGAGAAGGCATGCTCAGAGCCACCAGGAATAGGGAAAAGTGGAAGGCCATGATCGCCTACGTCCTGAAGGGACAAGGCACATAGAAGAAGAAGAATTTAAGCATTCTATAGATTGGCATCTTGGACCCACTCTGTTACTGTTGAAATAACTAAATGCAACCACTACTTCTACTCCAACAGTTTCTTTTCTCGGACTCCCCACTTATGAAACTCCATTTACTTGCTTCCCTGATAAATACACTCTTCAAAAATTTAAATGCAGCATTAATTTTGTTCTTTTGTCTTCTTGAATCCTGCTGGTCTTATGTCTGTTTCTCAATTCTCTCTATTTTAAGTTTTTTCTTTTACATTCACTCCCTGTAAGCCCTGCATACTTGTGTCATTTCTGCCTCACCTGGGAATGAAATGATTAAAAAAACAGAAACAAAAATGGAAGAGAGACTTGACGCAACTGACATGTGATTCTTCAGAAGGATGCTGAGAGTAAGATGGACTGAATATGTAAGCAACAACAAAGCTTTAGAGAAAATGGTAGCATCAGTAAAAGACAGAAGAAATTTCTTTGGCACATAATAAAGAAAGAGAGCATGGAAAATTTGATACTCACAGGACATACTGAAGATCCAGAGAACAGTAGAAAGCAGTTTGTTAACTTTCTATTAAGCTTGTGTAAATGGTTGGTAAAAGAGGGTTTAGGAAATGTAAGAAAAACAAAAGAAATTACTAAGAGTTACAAAGGACAGGGAATTCTGAAGAGCCACGATTGCCCATGTTCAGAAGAGACTCATAGAAGAATAAACTAGTATTCTTTGATGTGCATTGCTGAGTGATATTGTTTTGTTACTCTCTTTAGAGCTTCAACCTGTTTGAGATTTGTAATTTATTTGTCATAACTTTCCCAAGAAGGCCATTTGTCAGTCTTGTAGATAGATCTGTATCTGTAAACATTTGCTCTTCAAAACACAGACCTGGGCAAGATTTTATAGAAGATGGGCCATTGATGAATGTGGTGGGAAACATTGTTGGACTGTTGCCAAAGATACACTAGGATTAACACTATGACTTACTCTCATCTCCTGTAGCTTGACCAGTCACAGCAGCAAACAATTGGGATGGGGGGCTCAGTTTTTGATACAACCTCATAGTAAATTGATCCTGTGCAATCAACTTTTTGTTTGTGCATATTCAACAACTGAATCCTTTGTGAAGTTTTTGAATAAAGCCATTCTTGGAGTTTCTGAGGAAGATGCCATCATAAGAACTGAAGAAAACTTGAAAAAGACAAAAACAAGAGCAAAAACTCGTCCCAAAAAACCAAAACAAAGTGACCCCAATGCGAGTGGTTCCAAAATGGAGGATCAATTGACTATAACATTTATGAGAAACTGAGTCCCCACTAAAATTGTTTAAATATTGAAATTTTTCCAAATTTGTTTTGATAATCGGAAACTTTATGTAATAATCAATAAGACTGCACCAAAAAAAGTAAAAAAGAAAAAATTAGAAACATCAAATTTAAAGGTGGTGGTCGTCTCCTTCAGGTTCACCGATTTTCTTTATTAATTTATTTCCAACTTTTCCAAATTACAAAATAAATAATTACAAATATATCTTTCAACCCTAAGCTCAATAGAACATGGTGCCAGAAGTGGGATGATATATGAAACTGGCTGCTGAAAAGTCAAAGCAACAAAAGAAATGGTAAACTTCTTTTTTTCAAAGTGCCTGCTGGATCTGTCTTAATTCCAGCATTCCCGAGTGGGATCAGAAGTACTTACAATCATTATTATAATCCATTTTATTGAAATTGTTATAACAGTAACAAAGAAAAGAGTGTTAAGGTCTCATTTGAAATCTGATCTAATATATGTCAGTGAATGATGGATTGAGTAAGGATAAATTTTTAAGAAAAATGAAAACAAAAAAGACATTTATATTTAGAATAGTCAAAATTTCTGGGACACATAATGATGAAAGTAAGGCTTGGAAAATCTGATACTCAAAAGACATACTGAAAGCAAAAAGGATTGGTGGGGAAAACATGTAAAATACCATATAAGCTTCTATAAATGGATGGCAGAACAAGGACTAGTAGTGAAAAGATCTTACTAAAAACTAAAAAGGAAAAGAAAATGTGGAGAGAGATGATCAGCCACATCCTGAAGTGACACAGCACAGAGATGTAATTATAATGTTTTGGCCAATAACTGTAATTATAATTCTCATTATTGAACTTCCAGCTGCTATTACTACTACTCAGTTAAGTGCCATACATGATAGACACTTGGCTGATCATGTCTTGAAAGAGAAATGACTGACTTGGCAGAAGATTTTCCCATACTAGGTTGCCATTACTTTCTGTAGTAGACTGGTTGCAAATCAAGGCTACAGAACCCAATCTGTCCTGCTATTTCACCCATAGCTGGAGGGAGAAGTGATCAATTAATACCTTTCCAAAGGGTATTTGTGTATAAATGAATGCAATGAATTCAACTGGAATTCAAACTCGGCTCTCTGATGCCTCATTCTATGTCAATAGCCATTGCCCCACAACGCACATCTTACTACTCCTACAACTAATAATAATAATAAAATTTAAAAAAAAATGTAAAAGTAATAACTTTGACCGTAATGACTGCTAACACCCCTGGGGAAAGAATTAAAATTGTCAGTAAGAAGTGGCTTTTGATGCAGGAACTTCAAAGGTCTAATTATGATGAATATCAACACTTAGGAGATAAAATCAATTCATAACAGATGCTCTTTGGTCTGACAATCTTTTAAGATCTTAATGATAATGTATACAAACAAACCCTTGTCTTGATAAAGAGTTCACCGAGTGTATAAACAATGTAATATCTCTTAACGGTATGAGATACTATTGAGGATTTAAAGATTCATGGCTTTACTTGTTGCTTACAGAGAGATGAGTATTCAAATATTTGAAAAAATTTAAAAAATCTATAACAGTTTTCTCACAATTTTTGTCTTTATTATAATAAAGATCTAATTTCTGTACTTCTGTAGGTTTATTACAATAACCAAAAAGTGGCACATCATAGTGGAATTTCTGTGAAATCAATACTATTTAAATCCTTTGACTTGGAGAATAAAGCAATTGCCGGTTCATTCGGGTCACAAGTTTATGAGTATTGTAATAACGAATGACAAAAATGTCTGTCCAGAGAAGGTAACTATTAACAGCTGATTAGGATTATTTTCCCCGTAAAGAAATAAGAAGAATAATCAGAGAAGAATATTTCTAATGAGCGCATTTTTTTCTTTCAGCCATTATGTCATATCAGGAAGGATCAGTCAGTTAAGTGCCGTACGTAAGACACACTTCAGTAATCTAGTCTCGAAAGAGACATGACTGACTGGACAGAAGACCTTCCCACAGTAGGCACCCATCACTTTCTGTGGAAGACTGGTTGCCAACCATGGCTATAAAACCCAATTTGTTTTGCTATATAAGCCATAGCTGGAGGGAGAAGTGATGGATTTAATACCTTTCCCATGTGTATTTGCATCTTAGTAAATGCAACAAATTCAAATGGAATTCAAAAGTAGCTCTCCAAATTCAAGTTGAATTAATTGCATTCCAAGGAGGATACTTTAATGAAAATAATAGTAAACCTTAGATCATTTGCATTTTTAGATAACCAATATAAATTCTTTAATGAGTAACTGACTTGATAATTAGTATAGACCATATAGACCATAGTATAGGCAACAATTAATATCTCATAAATTTTGAAATGAATTAAGTACTGGAGAGTTTCTAAATATTCTAAACAATATCCAGATGATAAAATATGAAAAAAACGCTAATTTACTTTCCAATGAGGAAATTATCTTCCACCTTACAACCCTTTTCTCAGAGTAAAAACATTTTGAACCACTCATTGCTCTATCATTATTTTTATGGCACATGTTCAAACAAATTACATTACTCTGTTCAACCAGTTCTAATTTAGTGAATCACTTTCATTTCTTTTGTATTCCATAAATGAAATGTAAGTTTTATTCAAGCAGCTTATTCCCATGAACTGCTACTTCGTGTAACTGACTCCCAAAAGGATGCTTCCTCAATTACTACGGCACCTGGCAGCAAGGCCTCTGATTGAGAAGTTTTGAGAAGCATGGAACCACCTTTTAATTACTGTTGTTCCCAGGTGCTAACACCATTTAGGTTCCCAGCTATGGGCAAATAGTTTACCCCCAAAATGGGGTAAAATTTTATGAAAATATAAATGTAAACTTTTATAGCAAAAATTAAAGGAATACATTTTTAAAGAAAAAAATATTACAAGCACTACATTTTTGAAGGAAAAGAAAATATTACCAGTAATACATTTTGGGAAAAAAATCACATACCAGTAAAACATCTCTCAACAAAAATCACTTTACAAAAATATGTCAAAGGAAGCTTATCTGCATACTTATATCTTGCAAAGAATATATATTCTATTCATACAAATCCATTGTAAAAAGCTTGTCAGCATTAAATAACCCATTGAGGTTGACATGCTTTAAAATAAACTAATCCAAACCCAATCACTACAATCCTAACTTCAGGTTAATCATTATGTTCCCCCACATAAACTGTACCTCTTACTCTATAATCCACTATCATGAGTGGCTCTTGGGCATTGTACAGAATGAACAACATTGTAAAAAAACGAAAAGAATAACGAGAAAACAAAATTGGAATAATCAAAACCACAAATTAAATATCTGAGTACTTTTTTAAAATTGTTTTGTAAAAAACATTTAATTCTTTGAAAACTTAAAATCTAACTAATCTAATCTAAACTTATTTATAAATATAACTTTGTGTCTGTGTGTGTGTGTCCATTATCTATAGACTCCGAAACAGCTGAACTGATTTTCTTGAAAATTTACACAGTTGTACTATAAGCGTCTGCGAGTGTTCTTAGCTAGGTTTTGTGTCAAGGTACCCCAATAAATATCAAAAATTGATAATCAAAAAAATTGAGTTATAGAAGGAATGGTCTGATTTTAATAAAATTTGATACACTCATAGACAAAGACATAAGAAACAATATTCAGAAGTTTCAAGGTTGCAGTTCTTACAATAGTGCAGAAAATCGATAATATATATATATATATATATATATATATATATATATATAAAAGGCAAGATGTTTGTGTGTGTGTCAGTTTATCTGCCTGTATGCTTGTATTTTTTTCAGCCCTTTTATTTTAGTTTTTGCTTTAAGTTTGGCTCTAAGTAAGTATAATTGTAGTTCTTAGTCTCAGCCATGATACCATTTACTCAGAGGACTTATTTAGCCTTCAAAATTCAGTTTACAATGAAAAAAACTTATTTGATATCGATACCAGGAAATCAAAATGAGACTTACATCCATTCATTTTTCTCTCAATCTATGGTTTCGCTTTAACTGAAAACAATTATTGCTCTTTAGTCTTTCGTGTCAATGTCCAAAGAGTCTGAGCTCCAGGACCGTGGATTAGTTTTAAAGCTTTTATTACACCCAAGCAATGCCAGCCTATACTGCTAGTGTATTATGAAAATATTTATAGAATTATACTTCATGCTCAACATGTTTCTAGGCAGAATTCTTTTGTGCACAAGATAAAATAACATTTAATTTTAGTTACAAATGGAGAAACTTTTATGCACTTATGACAAGATGATCATCATAAAAAACATCTAATACAATCATATTCAGATCTTTTCAACCTTTGTACCCTTTTTAAAATGTCACATACCTTTTGGATGTAGGCAATCCTGGCTCCCCTTAGAATCCTTTTTCTTTATTTTTTGTAAATTATCAAGCCTTCTTGGGAAAGATGGTATGCATGGTTTCTCGTTGCTTTCCTTATCTTAGACTAGTTGCCATTCAAATCTAGAGAGACTAATGTTGTTTAAGTCATAACTAAGAAGAGATCAGATGAAGTTATTTTTCTCCAAAAGCATTTGATTGAAAGTGAATACAATAGATTAGCTTGGAATTTGAACTCAGCTCTCTAGTTTTTCTTCCAGCACTAACAAATATTATGCTACACTGATATTTTGAACAGAGATCAGTCAGGCAGTTAAATGCCATATGTGATGCACGCTTTGGGCGATCATATTTCGAAAGAATATTATCCCGCAGTAGGTTTCCATTGCTTTCTGTGTTAGTCTGGTTACCAGCCAAGGCTATAGAACCCAATCTGTCCTGTTATTTAACCCATAACTAGAGGGAAGAGATGGATTAATACCTTTCCCAAGGGTATTTGCACGTAAGTGAAAGCAAGGAAATCAACTGGAATTTGAACTTGCTTCCCCGATTTCTCATTTCACTGCACCACAATGCACATCCATGAACAGAGATACTACTCATAAAAAAGTCAATACAGTGACCATTTGAAGGTTATTTTCAAATGGAATGATGGGATATCTTTTATATGATAGATATTTGTGTCCCAAGATCAAGTTTGAATGTGTTTTATGCTCACATTTTTTGTAAATTTGGCAATGGATGATACCAGATGATATCAGATGTACTCCTAACTAGTTATAGAAAGCATAGTAGATATTTTTATTGTTTGGGTTAGGATTACAGAAATATCTGAATACCAATTGGCTAAATATTAAAAGGGTTAAAAATTACTTCATCCAAATTATAACATAAACATTATGTCTTCACTGTAACAAATTTTAAATATTTACATTCAAGTTAACTACCTAACATCTCTCCCTGGTGTGAGATTGAAAATATACATCAAAATACCAAAAACAAGAAGTTAAAGTAACAACTTTAAGAGTGAGAGATATCAAAATCAAACATGTTCAAAAATGTAAATATCTGGGAAGTGGTTTTGTTTGGTTTATTTTGTTTTGTGATATATCAACCTCATTAGGTTATTTAATCAGTTACCTCCCTTTAACTAAACTCAAAGTATTTCTTCATCTCTACCATAGACAGGTTTTAGACAGGTTACATGGCCTAGTCAATAAAAGCATTAGTTGAATACAACAACTTGACTCAAAGAGTTGTGAATTCAGTGTATATCTATAGGGATATAACTAATGCTGAGACATCTAAAAGGGGTGAGTAACATGGAACTAGTACAATCTGCTCCAGTAGTTGAAATAAAGGGTTCAGTTTGAAATTCCAATCACCTGAAAGAGTGGAGTGTACAATGGCAGTCATGAATATGACAACGAAGATGAAGACAATAGTCTGAACATTACAAATAGTGTAAATAATTACATTACCTCATCACAGAAATATAAACAAATGGCTGAGATTTGACAGTATCTTTAAGATACTTCATATTTCATGTTTATAAATTAAAAAGTATTAAGGGACATTTTTTTTATAATTGTGTCACCCCAAGCAAGGCATTTTCCTGCCACTGTTGAGCAAGGGGTTACATAGGAGGTAAGTTATGCTGTAAACGTAAGGACCAAGAATGGTCCACCGGTCCTCCAGATTTTGGGGTTGGGTGCAGTGCTAACAACCCTGCCCTGTAAAAACAGTTTGTTACAGAAACAGCAACAAAAAAAAGTTACTGCCCTATGCACCATTTGGGTGTGATGGATAAATCATGATGATGATGATGATGAAGTTATGAGAAAGAATGACAGGTGACAGGGGGTGTCAGGAAGAGGGTATGAGAAGGATGAGAATACTGATGTGAGTGAAGTGGATGAAGAAAGAAGCATAAGAGAGAGAGAGAGAGAGGCAGCAAGTTAGTGAGATAGTAGATGACTATTGACTTTACAATTTGATTGAAACATAAAGCTCATTCATAATCAGAAAGAGACAGTTGAAATTTCTAGAACACATAATGAGGAAAGAAGGATTGGAAAATTAGACACTCACAGTATATACTGAAGCCAAGAGAGACAGAAGTAAATAGCAAGTAATGCGCTTATGTAGAAGAGAAGGTGAAAGGTATAATAAAGGTAAACATTTCTAAGAGTGAGAAATGATAGGAAGATGCAGAGATCCCCTATGTAGGGGATCTCTGCATCTTCCTATCATTTTATACATGTGTTAAAGTGACATAGCCATGAGTGGAAGATGAAAAATTAAAAAGGAAAAACACACAAGACTCTGCTCATAAACAGATCTATAGATAAAAAAAAAAAATGATTGTGAAATAGAAAAAATAGACAAGAAGTGTTTGAGATCTGATTGAATCGAGAGAGAAATGTTATGATGCTAAGACTGATAGGAAAAGTCTGAGAAAGATAACGAATGACCGAGATAGATAAAATCAAAATAGGATACTACCATCATCAGGGGTGAAAAAATTTGAAGTAACAAAACACAACATTAAAAAAAAATCTAAGAAAAATATGAACCAGTATACAGGGTGCGATGAGTAAATTGTCGCCATTTTATTTTTTTAATTCTCTGCATGGATATAATTTTAATTTTGTCGACTGCACAATGTAGAAATGTTGGTTGGTTGGTTGGTTGTTTTGTTTTTATGGTATATCAACCTCAGCGAGTCATTTATTAAATTTTATTTATTTATTGCCATTAATACCTTTTTCTTTCAACAATTTATTGTTGTTTTTTTATATAAGTTTTGTCTCTAGTAATACATTTTTCTTTTCGAGTATCAAGATTCATTAGGATTTGTTTTTTTTTTTAGGGCAGGGTCCCCAAGTTCTACCCTGTTATTTAACCCATACCTGGAGGGAAGGGTACCAGCGCTTAAGTGAATGCAGGGTATTCAACTGGAATTCGAACTCTGCTCACCGATTTCTCTTTCCGAGCCGATATCCACTGCACCACAACGCACATCCGTCACTATACACTTACAGCACCTGGTATTCCCAAGTGGTCACCCATCTAAGTACTGACCATATTCAATGTTGCTTAACTTTGGTAATCGAGCAAGAACCGGTGTATTCAATGTGATAGGCCGTAAGCCTAGAAATGCAAGTTGGTACCATAGGTGAGAAAAAAATCGCTATGATGCAATTCACTCTGCCAGAAATATGAAAATAGCATGCTGTACTGCTTGGCATGTGACCCAGAAGCTCTATTAGGAATATTTCAGAGTGTTTGGGTATCAATCTGAGGACAGTGCAAAGGAATCAGAAAGAGATGGATGAGTCTGATGGTATTTACTAAGGTACAGTTGCTCAAAAAACTAACTTTGAGCATTCTCATAAGAAAAGCACACCTAAATTTGTTGATGAGGGCCTGAGATTCAAAAAGGACCCCTGCATTGGGCATTAAGGAGGTAGTGCTGTCCTGGGTCAAGAAGATGGGTGCTGGAAGAGCAGAAGAACCCAGTCATGGCTGTCAGACAACTTCCATGACCACATCACCCCTCACGTCTACCCCACCTAACTCCCCAGAAAGCAATCTCCTTGATTATTATGTGTGGCATTCAGTTGAAACCAGCAAAACTTCTAGTTAAACCAAAGACAAGAATTATAGCAGTATTCCTTAAACTAGGAGACTGTCCAGAAGAGATACAGTGATTCCAAAGTCATCTGGAGGCCTTAATTAAAGCAAATGGAGATTTTATTGAATAAATTTACTCTTTAGTATTTGAAGATATTTTTGTATAATTTTGGAAACATATCTGTTAAAATGAGATGTCTGCGTTATTTTCGTTTTTGCATAATTTAGACTATAATTTATCCATTGCACCCTGTAGACATTTTTTTTTATTTTGAGACATGATCGCCCAAGCGTGCATCACGGATGGCACTTAACAGACTGATTGTAAATATGCCTTTAAATTACAACACTTTCTATATATTGGTCATTATAAAGAAAAAATATTTTCTGTCAGAATTACTGGGATGAGGAGATCATTAACTATATTATTTACAATCATGCCCTCATCTTTGTTGCTCTTATCACAACATTTCAGCCATTGTACCCACTGGATTTCTTCTGGTATTAGAGAGCCTGGCTAACCTGCAAGGTATTTTGAACTGAACCCTATTTAATCTACCAGCTTTAAATATCTCTAATATCACAGGAAACAGAAACTCACATCTGATACAATATTATTAAGTTATTACAGAAAAAAATAAAATTAATGACTGAAAAATTTTGAATGGCTTTATAGTAGAAGAAATGAAATGTCAGTATTATCATCATCATCATCATCTTCTCCTTCTATTTCCGAGCAGTGTCCCTTAAGGATGTAGGGGATTATGGACTTTCACTTGTCCCTATCCCTTGTCATTCTTAACATTTCTCCTCTTGATATCTCTTTCAAACCATCCACTTGCTCAAGTCCATCAAGTATGTCTCTCTCTCTTTCCCTCTATCTGTCCTGTGAGGATTACATTATCCAAGCCCTTCTTCCTTATTGCATGTCCCAAAAACTTCAGCTGTCTCTTCCTGATGTTAAGTATTAGATTCCTTTTCATTTCCATTCTCTCCAAGATGTCATTGTTACTCACGTGTTTATTCTATGGTATCCTCGGCATCCTTCAGTGGAACAACATTTCTGTTGCTTCAAGTTTTTCCTTCATCTTTTAGGAGATTGTCCAGTATTTGCTGTATACAGGAGGACAGAAATAACAAAAGATTTTTATGTGCATGCCCCTAATATTATTTTCAACTGTCTGTCAGTTTCACATTATATAATCTTCATATAGGTGTGAAAAAAATGTAGCATTATATATATATATATATATATATATATATATATATATATATACTAGGTGTATTTAGGGAGCAAGAGCTCATTCAAAGTAGTTTTGTTGAATTAAACTGGTTTGTCTATGTAGTTTTTATTATATTTTCCAATTTCTAAATGAGATGTTGTTTTTGGGGTTCAAATTATAAATAAACTGTTCAAAGTCCAATCAGAAAAGGACAACTGAAATTTCTGGGGTACATAATGAAGTAATAGGGTTTGCAGAATTTGACACCCACAGGAATTATTGAATCAAGAAAGACAGAGAAAAGCAATGAATAACCTACCTGGTGAGTTTGAGCAAAACAATAGCTGAAAAGGGTTTATGAAGGATACTAAAAAGGCAAACTTTATTGAGAGCAACAAAAGGCAAGAAGTTGTGGAGAGTCATGGCTTCCCATGTCCAGAAAAAAAGGGGAACAGTATGTAAAAGAAGATTGATTGATTGATTGATTTCCTGAGTTAGTTAAAGCCAAAACTTATTTTGAATTGTAAGAATAATTCTTTTTTTGAGTGAATATTACATTAAAAATTTTTTTGAGAATAATGATGATTTTTTTCACATACAGTTTCTTACTATTTAATCCAAAGTTGTGGAGATGAGATGGATTCATACCTTTCCTAAGGGTATTTGAATGTAACTGAATGTAACAAAACCACCTTTAATTCAAACTTAGTCAATCAGTCAGTTTGTCTATTTTTTTATTATATTCTTCCAATTTTTCAAGTTTCCATATGTAATATATACTTGGGCAATCATGTCTCAAAAGAGACATGACTGACTGGGCAAAAGATTTCTTATTTTTGCATAGAATAAGTTAAGACATGAATACCTGATTTGGAATTGTATGATCACATTTTGACATGACAGCTCGGACTCAGAAAAGTAGAAAGTATTCAGTATCTAAAAAAAATAAGAAATATTTTATAAAGTAAAATGATTCTGAGATGAATTTAAATTTTTTTGAAGTTAACTATGCCAATATTTAATAAACTATAGTTTCTAAAACATATCCAAAATAGTTTTCACAACATTGGTACAGGCTGTGGAATTCTCTTCCACATGACTGCTTCCCCGATGGTTACAATCTCCAGGAGTTTAAATGTAAGGTCAATAGACACCTCCTAACAAACTAACTTCCATTCTTTCAAACACTCTTCCCACCCACCCAACTATCTATCACCCCTCTTCTGACATTTCCTATATCTAACCACTCTTCCTATTTACCTCCCCCTATATAGCCCCAAGCGCAATAGTGGCAGTGGAATGCCTTGCTTGGAGTGAAATGATTTAAAAAAAAAAAAGATAAAGTAATAATCTGTACATTTTATTGCTTCCCTCACAGTAGTTTATTAAATTATATCAAAAATACAAAGTGATTTTAATTATATTTTATGACAGATTGTCAAAATATATAAACTGTATTTATGGAATATCTGAAGAAGTAGTTTATTAAATTATATCAAAAATACAAAGTCATTTTAATTATATTTTATGACAGATTGTCAAAATATATAAACTGTATTTATGAAATATCTGAAGAAGTAGTTTATTAAATTATATCAAAAATACAAAGTGATTTTAATTATATTTTATGACAGATTGTCAAAATATATAAACTGTATTTATGAAATATCTGAAGAAGTAGTTTATTAAATTATATCAAAAATACAAAGTCATTTTAATTATATTTTATGACAGATTGTCAAAATATATAAACTGTATTTATGAAATATCTGAAGAAGTAGTTTATTAAATTATATCAAAAATACAAAGTCATTTTAATTATATTTTATGACAGATTGTCAAAATATATAAACTGTATTTATGAAATATCTGAAGAAGTAGTTTATTAAATTATATCAAAAATACAAAGTCATTTTAATTATATTTTATGACAGATTGTCAAAATATATAAACTGTATTTATGAAATATCTGAAGAAGTAGTTTATTAAATTATATCAAAAATACAAAGTCATTTTAATTATATTTTATGACAGATTGTCAAAATATATAAACTGTATTTATGAAATATCTGAAGAAGTAGTTTATTAAATTATATCAAAAATACAAAGTCATTTTAATTATATTTTATGACAGATTGTCAAAATATATAAACTGTATTTATGAAATATCTGAAGAAGTAGTTTATTAAATTATATCAAAAATACAAAGTCATTTTAATTATATTTTATGACAGATTGTCAAAATATATAAACTGTATTTATGAAATATCTGAAGAAGTAGTTTATTAAATTATATCAAAAATACAAAGTCATTTTAATTATATTTTATGACAGATTGTCAAAATATATAAACTGTATTTATGAAATATCTGAAGAAGTAGTTTATTAAATTATATCAAAAATACAAAGTCATTTTAATTATATTTTATGACAGATTGTCAAAATATATAAACTGTATTTATGAAATATCTGAAGAAGTAGTTTATTAAATTATATCAAAAATACAAAGTCATTTTAATTATATTTTATGACAGATTGTCAAAATATATAAACTGTATTTATGAAATATCTGAAGAAGTAGTTTATTAAATTATATCAAAAATACAAAGTCATTTTAATTATATTTTATGACAGATTGTCAAAATATATAAACTGTATTTATGAAATATCTGAAGAAGTAGTTTATTAAATTATATCAAAAATACAAAGTCATTTTAATTATATTTTATGACAGATTGTCAAAATATATAAACTGTATTTATGAAATATCTGAAGAAGTAGTTTATTAAATTATATCAAAAATACAAAGTCATTTTAATTATATTTTATGACAGATTGTCAAAATATATAAACTGTATTTATGAAATATCTGAAGAAGTAGTTTATTAAATTATATCAAAAATACAAAGTCATTTTAATTATATTTTATGACAGATTGTCAAAATATATAAACTGTATTTATGAAATATCTGAAGAAGTTTAATTAGAAAAAAAAAGTTTTGAAGTCTCATATATTTCACAGCGTGTTAATTCCCACTTACAGATTACAGTTTAACTGGTTTAAGGAACTGTTTGGTGAAGATTACAGTTCACTTCATTTGGGTATGAATTTGGTGGGAGTTTCTGTTTAAATGATTGGAGAAGATAGTTGGAGGGGATTACTGTTTAACTAGTTTGAGTCATCATTTTGTAGGAATTAATGTTTAACTGTTTTTCAAAGCCATTTGGTGAGAATTAATGTTTAATTGTTTTTAAAATGCATTTGGTAGTGATTACTATTTAACAAGTTTAGGTAGATATTACGTAGGAATTACTATTTAACTTATTTGAGTCAATATTTGGCTGGAATTACTGTTTAACTGATTTGGAGAATTACACTCTGGAGACTAACTGTTCCATTCAGTGGAAATTATTTTTTACTGACTGAAGGATCCATTCAACGGTGATTACTGTTTATTTATTTTTAGGAGCGATTTTATGGGTATTACTGTTGAACTGGTTTGAGTAGCCATTTGGTGGGGATGATTGTTTTACTAGTATGATGAGCCATTTAGTGGGGATTACTGTTTCATTGGTTTGAAGTTCCTGTTAATGGAATTAAATTCTTTATGGTAGACAAAAAGTAAATATTTTGAAGCTTCAACAAAACTTACAAAAAGCCCAATGGAAAATATGGATTCAATATGCTGGTACTTAAAATATGTTTAACAGGCAAAAGTGAATTCATAAATCAAAGATTTAAAAGGAAATGTAATGCTTGTAATGAGGAAGAAAAGCAGTAATTTTCTATAATGCCATATCTATTCAGTACATAGTCAATTATGACCCTCCATGGATTGATTTTGTTTATTATTTATAGCTATTTTTTCAATCATTTCACCCCAAGCAAGCAATACTGCCATTGATGCGCAGGGGGCTACATGAGAGTAAAAGTTTAGACAAGAGGAGAGTGAAGAGAAAGATGGACCAGTCAGAGAAATGGCAAGAGAAGGATGGAAACACAGGTGTGTAGACAGTTGCAAAGGTGGATAAAAGATGGGTATTGACATTGCATTTAAATTCCTGGTGGTTGTAGCTGTCAGAAAAGCAAGTATACAAAAGGGAATTCCACAGGCGAAAAGTAGGAGAAAAGAAGCTGCTGGAGTAAAAATGTCAGCTGCATTTGGTTGATCTAACTGTAAATAGGTGGGACCTTGTTGCCAGTCTGGTTGCACAAGAAAATTCTTGTGGCAGGGGCACAAGGGACTTAAGTTCATCGGAGCAGAAGCCATGAAAACATTTCTGAAATAGACAGAGGGAAGCCACATCCCGCTGGTGAGAAAGTAGCTGGAGTTGAGTGGCCAAGTCGGGACCTATCATGTTATCAATTATCCTTTAGAGCCTGTTCAGAACACTGAGATGAACAGCAGGGGTACCTGACCATATATGACAGCAGTATTCTATACACCTGTCATGTTTTTTTTTTAAAGATAGTGAAGAAGTTCCCTCTTGTCATCTCAATAGGATTTGAATTTAATGTTGTCATCCTCCTAGATTGGCTGCCACTTAAAGCTATAAATGCTAGTTAATCAATAGTTAAAGGGGAAGAGATGAGTTCATGCCTTTTCTAAAGGAATTAATGTGAAGGGAATGTAATGGACTAGACTGAAATTTGAAATTGGCTTTCTGTAATAACTTTCTGTGACTACAGCCTTCATGCTATTCAAGTATCCAGGAATGTTGTGCACATAAATTTTCATTAATTGCCTGTTGCCTTCATCTTTTTTGTCATTATCACCATAATTTAGCCGTTATGTTCTCTGGCCTTCATCAGGTGTTTGTATCTCGGAATAACCTTCAGAATATTTTTAATGTTTCTGCTTGCAATTTTTAAAGCATTTTAGGGTTATAAAATCTGTTTAATTGAACAGTCTTGGCTCCTTTAAAACAGCAGACAAAAATTTTGGTTCCTTCAAGACAATCATCAGAAACGTCAGTTCCTTCAAGAAGGCCACCAAAGATTTGCTTCTCTAAGAATTTTTTTTTTTTTAATCGTATCATCCCAAGCAAGGTGGTAACACCACTGATGTGCAGGGAGCTATGTAAGAGTGAAAAGATTGGAAAAGAGAAAGCCAGAAACCACATCCTAAAAAGGGAACAAGGGATGGGCCTCGTCACCTGTTCAATAGATATGGGTAGAGTGTGAACCAGGCAATAGTGTAGTCTATCTACTCCAATTGAAAAAAAAGAAAAAATGAAAAGAGTGAAAAGATTGGAAAAGAGAAAGCCAGAAACCATATCCTAAACAGGGAACAAGGGATGAGCCTCTTAACCTCTTCAATAGATGTGGATGGAGTGTGAACCGGGCGATAATTTAGTCTGTCTACTCCAGTTGAGAAAAAGAAAAAAGAAAAGAGTGAAAAGACTGGAAAAGAGAAAGCCAGAAACCACATCCTAAACAGGGAATAAGGGATGAGCCTCTTCACCTGTTCAATAGACGTGGGTGGAGTGTGAACCTTCATCAAAGATAGATAAATATACTGTCAGAACATTAATATGAAAACCTACCTTCAAGTAACATCCAGTGAATTCACTTCCCAATCATAGCAAGTAGAAATATTCCAATCTGACAATTCATTGTGCAAGAGTAGAATTGGCACCTCTGCAACAGAGAAAATTACCAAATAAATATAAATGCTTTTAAAGTGGAAAGATTCAGTTCTATGTGTGTGTGTGTTCTCATGGTGAAGTTTTAATTAAATTGCTAATGACAAAATGATCATGTTACAAAAATTGAAATATTTATTAAGATAAGAGAAAAAATTTATAAGCACTATAAATGAGAATTTAAAACCAAAAAATCAAAGTGTGAGAGTAAACAAAAAAAAGCTGGCTTTGTTGATGATCATCTGAAAAAAAATTTAATGTGAAATGAGTTATTGTTGGCCTCACTCAAATCCTGCTAAAAAAATTATTTGTACTATTTTGGTGAATTTAAACTTGTTTTCTATATTGAATTTTTGCCAAAATAATTTGGAAAATCTTTCAGAAATTATTAAAAATGATTGATGAACAAACAAAATAAAGCAAGAACCCCGAAATTGTGATAAACATTTTAGAACACTATCTTTCCATTTCTTTATTTTTCCCATTTTGTTGTACATCTTCTTCTTTATATATATATATAATGTTATTAATATACATATTATAATATCTAATGTTAAAATATATATATATATATATATATATATATATATATATATAATGTTATTAATATACATATTATAATATCTAATGTTAAAATATATATATATATATATATAATGTTATTAATATACATATAATATCTAATGTTAAAATATATATATATATATATAATGTTATTAATATACATATAATATCTAATGTTAAAATATATATATATATATATAATGTTATTAATATACATATAATATCTAATGTTAAAATATATATATATATATATAATGTTATTAATATACATATTATAATATCTAATGTTAAAATATATATATATATATATATATATATATATAATGTTATTAATATACATATTATAATATCTAATGTTAAAATATATATATATATATATATATATATATAATGTTATTAATATACATATTATAATATCTAATGTTAAAATATATATATATATATATATATATATATATAATGTTATTAATATACATATTATAATATCTAATGTTAAAATATATATATATATATATATATATATATAATGTTATTAATATACATATTATAATATCTAATGTTAAAATATATATATATATATATATATATATATATATATATATATAATGTTAAATTGTCATGATGCTTAGTATCAAGATTGCTGTTTTTTAGTAGTTTACTGGGAGAAAGACATTTTTGGCAAGCAGGTTTTTTTGTCTTAAAGGGCTTGATATTCAGTGATTTTTGTTTCTTCTATGAAGCCATTGCAATAACACCAGCACAAAACTTTAAACTTGGCATAACTCCACATTAATTCTCTATATATAATAATATATATTATTATTATTATTATGTCATTTTTCATCATATTTCGATTTCTGCTTTGGTCTCACTACCAACCAAGTCTGCGGGGAGACCTAAGGCAGGTAGTGGCGTGTTGTTATGGCTCCATTTCATGTTTTTCTATCTTCCCTATCATCTCCAGCATTACATAGATAAAGTTTTCCTTAGTGTGTGGGCTGTACTTAATAAGACAATTTTTTGTATATCTCTTAAGCTGGGGTTTCCTGGGATTCTTTCAATGTGTTGTTTTGTTCCGTTTTTTATCATTCCAAGTGCACCTACTATCACTGGCACAACTCTTGTTTTCAATTTCCACATTTTTTCTATTTCAATTTCCAGGTCTTTATATTTTGACAGTTTTTCAAATTCCTTGATTGCTATGTTACAATCCGCTGGACAAGCCATATCAATTAATAGACAAGTTTTCTCCTTCTGGTTTTTAACAATAATGTCTGGCCTGTTTGCTTCAATTTTTCTGTCTGTGTAGATGGTGTAATCCCATAGAATGGTTACATCTTCTTCCCATAGAATGGTTACATCTTCTTTATTATTATTATTATTATTATTATTATTTTTAGTGGGTACTTATGTTTGAGTTGACATCCCTGAATAATTTTTTTTTTTTGAATGGTGAAATAACAACTGGCCTTGATCGAGAAAATCCTATGAAAGAAAAAAACTGAACCTTCTGACAAGAATTGAACTTTTATTCCTTTTCAAATCTGAGAAACCATTCTTATAGGGGAAGCATGCTGCCATTATCGGTTTGCCAAAGAATAACTAGAAATAGAAAGGAGAAAAAAATATATATTTGTTAAAAAATGACTGACAAGAAAGATTAAATTAATTTTTGAATTTATTTTTCCAGTATTCTTACATGCTTCATTTTTGCTGGAGATCAGTCAGTTAAGTGCCATACGTGATACACGCTTGGGCGATCATCTCTCGAAAGAGACATGACTGACTGGGCAGAAGATTATCCCACAGTAGGTTGCCATTGCTTTCTGCGGTAGACTGATTGCCGACCAAGGCTATAGAACCCAATCTGTCCTGTTATTTAACCCATAACTGGAAGGAATAGACGGATTAATACCTTTTCCAATGGTATTTGCGTGTAAGTGAATGCAATGAATTCAGCTGGAATTCGAACTTGGCTCCCCAATTTCTCGTTTCGAGCCGATATCCAATGCACCACAACACATCCTGGCTGGAGATAAGAAATGTAAAAACATTCTATAATTTTTGACTTTCCAAGAACTTTCATTCTCTTTACTGGCCATTTTCAAGAATGTTATTTTTAATATGGTTTTATTTTATTTTCATGTTTTGACAGTAAAATAATTTGTGTTTTTAAAAAGGAGTGTGCTTTAAAAGCTATCACATGTAAGAATACTGGAAAAAATATCTTTAATAAAACATGTTTTAAAAAAGACTCCTACCCAAATATATATGTAAATATTTTCTATTTTTAAACGAGTTATTTTGCTACCCAGGTTTCTACCATGAGTAGCGTCTTCAGGCGATTTTTAATAACTGATTTTACCGTTAACTGTTTTTCTTTTTAAGAACGCTCTTGTAACGGTGTTTTATTTGAACATTCACATGGCAGGGAATTTATGAATGCACAATTTTTAAATTAAAATAGATTATGGCATTTTCATCCATTGTTGTATGAACCTAAGAGGCATTTCTTAGTGTGGATGCATTTAGTCATAATTTCCATTCTTTCATTTAAAAGACTAAATGCATCCAAACTAAGAATACCTCTTAGGTTCATAAAACCATGGATGAAAATGCCATAATCTGTTTTAATTTAAAAACTCTGTGTTCATAATTTCCCTGCCACATGAACATTTAAATAAAAACTGTTACAAAAGCATTCTTAAAAAGAAAAATGGAAAATGGTAAACAGTTATAAAAATTTGCCTGAAGACACCAATCATGGTAGAAACCTGGGTAGCTAAATAACTCATTTAAAATGAAAAATATTCAAAAGTTCTACAATATAATTGTATCGAACACTTTTTAATATGTGTACTGGTCTAAACCTATTATGACCAAAAACTAAGTATTAAACAATTATATATATATATATATATATATATATATATATAAAGAATGTGTATGTGTGTGTGTATGAATGTAAATGGTTTAATAGCAGGACACACTGGAACCTACAGACTTATGGGCAACCAATCTAGGAAAAGGACAACTCTGAATACAAAATCCCACCAGTTCTCTATTTTCCCAAAATGGGAGGTTGGTTCTGCACAAGCCTTCAATAAAATAATCAAATCATATGTGTAAGTGGTCTGACAATTTGGTTCAAAGGACTGAGTTGCTGTATCCTCCTTCTTCATGAGCTTCTTGGTATCTCTCCCAACCCTGATCCACCATCCATTTGCTCAAGTCTATCAAATATGTCTCACAATGCTTTCCCTTATCACTCTTTACCTTCTGTCTTGTGATCATTAGATTCTCCAGACCCTCCTTTCTCACTGCATGTCCCTTGAACCTCATATGTCTATTCCTGATGTTAAGTATAAGTTTTCTTCTTGCTTACATCTTCTACAACACCTCATTGTTGTACATATAACTCGCTTCCATATTCTTGCTTTCCTGATGGCTACAACCTCCAGGAATTTAAATGCAATGTCAATACTCATCTATTAACCGCTTGACTCTAGTTCTTTCACCACCCTGTATATCCTTTCCTTTCTCTCCACATTTGCAACTGTCATCACACCTGTATTCCCATCCTTCTCTTGCTCCTTTCTATCTGCTTCATCTTCCTCTTCACTCTCTTCTAATTAATCTTTTACTTTTATGTAGCCCCCTGCACATCAGTGGCATTACCGCCTTGCTCAGGGTAATACAATTTTAAAAAAAAAGAAAAAAATATGTTCAATCTATGGTATCTTTAGCATCCATCTATAGAACCACATTTCTACTGCCTCAAGCCTCTCCTTCATCCTTAATGAGATCATCCAACATTCACTGCCATACAGAAAGTCAAACATCACATAGCAGTCCAGCACTCTTTTCTTTGTTACTAATAAGATTTCCCTGTCTGTTTGTAATCTGATTGGCTTTTGAAATGTATCATTGGCCATGCCAATGCATCTTCGGATCTCAACATCACACTTTCCATCCTCTGTCACAACATTTCTCAGGTATTTAAATTTCTTTATTTGTTTTATTTTAGTTTCTCTGACCTGTTTGGCAATTTTGCTGATGATCATATATTTAATACATTGAAATTGATAAATGTCCAGTATATATCTATCTAAACTTATTTATAAATAGAACTTTGTCTGTGTGTGTATCCATTACCTATATTGAAAATTTATAAAGTTGTACTATAAGCGTCTGCAAGTGTTCTTAGCTAGGTTTTGTGTCGAGCTATCCCCAATAAATATCAAAAATTGATAATAAAAAAAATCAGGTTATAGAAGGAGTGGTCCGACTGTAATCAAATTTGATACACTCATAGACAAAGACATAAGAAATTATATTCAGAAGTTTCAAGGTTGCAGTTCTTACAATAGTGCAGAAAATTTGATATTGATACCAGGAAATCAAAATTTGACTTACATCCATTCATTTTTCTTTCAGTCTACGGTTTTGCTTTAACTGAAAACAACTATTGCTTTTTAGTCTTTCATGCCAACATCCAAAGAGTCTGAGCTCCAGGACCATGGATTCGTTTTAAAGCTTTCATTACACCCAAGCAACGCCAGGCTATACTGCTAGTTTATATATAGATACAGACAGACAGATAGATAGATAGATAGATAGATATGAAGAGACAATAATAGATAGATAGATAGATAGATGAATGTTTGAAATCTGACAAGAAATTAAGGAAAACTTATGACCTTAAAGCCTCAGTGTTAATCCTTGGTTTAAAGGGTAGAGTTTATCATGCACAGACGATACACTTAAACTCAAATGTTTACGAGCACAAGCTCTAGTGCTTCCGGACATGGAAAGTGATCCAAATCATCACTGAATAATTCAAGTCATAAAACATAATACACACGGAGCCTATAAAGAAAGAAAGAAAGAAATGTTCAAACACTTGTTTTAGCAGAGAAAACTATTTATTGACATATATGAACAAGAAATATGATTGCAAATTTACCAGTGGCGTAACTGTAGTTATTTTTACTGAGTGTGTTTTGCACTTCTGTCATGAACCTATTACACAAAAAAATAAACATAAAAACTTCAAGTTTTTTTCTTTGTGCTTTCACACTCCACCCACGTCTATTGAACAGGTGAAGAGGCTAATCCCTTGTTCCCTGTTTAGGATCTGGTTTCCGGCTTTCTCTTTTCCAATCTTTTCATTCTTTTCTTTTTTTTTTTCAATTGGAGTAGATAGATTAAACTATCACTTGGTTCACACTCCACCTACATCTATTGAACAGGTATAGAGGCCCATCCCTTGTTCCTGTTTAGGATGTGGTTTCCGGCTTTCTCTTTTCCAATCTTTTCACTCCTATGTAGCCCCTGCACATCAGTGGTGTTACGACCTTGCTCGGGATGGTGATATGATTTAAAAAAAAAAATTATGTAATGATTATCTCATAAAAAAAATATGCATCATTCTATTAAAAATGTTTTGATTATTGCATTTTATTTAATTTTAAATTTCTTGATTGACAAAGACTCAGACATTGGCTTGTTCAGGTGCTCAATTGTGAAGTAACATTAAATTGGTGATGAGTGGTGATGATGATGATTGGTATGTGGACAACATAATAGTTATCAGTATGAAAAGTCAATTCATCATTTTTTGTTCAAATTCTGACTCTTGTTCACTTTGAAGTAGGGAGCTTGAGTCTGCTTATTTAAATTGACCTTGTGCCAAACATAACCAAACTCCCCACATTTTACTCCAGATCAGAAGGTTGTATGTATAAATAAGTAAAATTTTATTCATACAGCAAAATAATGTCCAATTTGTAGGAAGTGAAATTATTAACTGTAAGGTGTTCTAACAGAAAGTGTAGTGAGAAGTTTACAAAATTAAGGGTTTGTTTGTTGTATCGAAATTTGATTTGTGCAGATAAATCTATAAGTCTATGTTTTTGATGTGATGTATCAACAAAGTAGTAGTAATGTCTTGGTCGTCTCTTTTAGTGGAAGACAGTGTATAGGTAAGGAGGAAAAGGAAAGATAGAGAAAACAGTACAAGAGAAAAAGAAAGGTGTGAATTTAGGCCACCAGGGACTTTGATTATTTTATTGCTACATTATGCTGGATTGAATAGTCTCAGCTTTTTTTTTTTTTTTTTTTTTCTCTCTCTCTCTCTCACACACACACACACACACACACACCAAAAAATATAAAATATGTAGCCAACTTGGGCCACATGGTTGGCTCAAATATACACTCACTTTTGGGTGTGAAGTAACATGACACACACAGGTTGTTGAAAGTTCAATTTGTTATTTTCTGCAAATTGTGATTATTTCATTGGTTAGAAAATATTTTACACTTGCTCGCAAAATTTCCCTTGATCTTTTCTCAGCATGGAGGAAATCTTTTTTTCCGATTTGTCAAAAATAGATTTACACACTTTTGGAATTTGCAAACAGTGAGGAAAAAGTTATTTATATACTAATTCTCTTGGAAACTGCATGAATCTATCACACTTTGGCTATCAGTTAAATAGTAGAGCGGACTGAGTTCTTTTGTCTTGAATGGTCAGAAAAGAACCCCACTCTGAAGAGTAACTCTCTCTGTCAGACTATCTTGCTCAAGAAACGCACTGCTGCAACAGGAACAGAACAAATTGTGCCTTTATAACTGCATCAGTTACAAGAATCATGATTGTAACTTGGGATATTTTAAGATTAGTTAAAAAAAATTTTATTTAATAATATTTCAGAAGTGAGTAATCTGAAAAAGTAATTCCTTTCTTTTATATGTCATGTACTTTGAAGATGTTGGCATTCATAACTCTCCATACTTTTTTTGTCCTTTGTAACTGAGCAGTGTTTACCTATTTACTATCCTCTTCACTCCATGCTTTGTTACACAACCTCATCAGGAAGGTCATTCGCTATTTTCCTTCACCACTCTTGCCTTCAGCATCAAATTCTCCAAACTCTCATGCCTTACTATGCCCTTTAGAACTGTATTTTTCTGATTCTAAACAGGTGTCTTTTTTGTTTCTATTTCCCTTAAAACTTTGTTGCTGCTCACAGGCTTCATCGATGATATTCATCCAGCATTCTTCTGTAGAACCACATCTTTGTTGTCTCCTGTCTCCTCTTCATCTGTGAGGAAATTATCCAACATTCACTGTCATATTCAAAACTGGATATTACAACTTTTTTTTATTGGCTACTCAAACCTTTGTGGATTATTTAAAGCCAAAACATATTTTAAATGTAAGAGGTTGCTTCCAGTACCTAAGTTTCTAAATGGTCTCTCATCTCAATACTAACCTATCTTGATGTTACTTAACTTTGGTGATCAAATAGGAACCAATATTTTCAGTGTGATTTCTCCATAAGCCATTAAATTTTGAAAAGCGCATCATTCAAAAACTAATTTTTAGGATAATATTTTTATTTTCCAACCACAATATATTTTTTAAAAAGTATAAATTAACCAAATAAAACAGCTTTGTATTTTTGCTGTTTAAGGTCATGGAAAGTTGAGAAGGTGTAAGTTGGGCCTTGTTAAAATATTCAAGTTGAACACAAAGAAAAACGAAAAGAAAGCAGATAAAGTTTAAGTCAAAGATTGTTATATTCCAGAAAATTTTGTTTCTCTATGTTTTTTTTTTATTCCCTTTCTGTTTATAAAGACAGATTTCATGCAACTGAGAATAAACTAGAAACTGAAAAAAATTTTAATGACTTCTTTTACTACTTCAACTTGAACTGTTACTCTCACTGACTACTTGCTACATTGTCTTTTAATTATACCTGGCATGTGGATGTAGTAGTAGACATATAGAGGCAAACAAATAATGAACAGAAAAATGCTAGGCTCTATTATCATATTTTATTAATAGTTTTCTTAATGCCTCCTCTTACTACTTCAATTCAAACTGTTAATCTCACTGACTACTTGCTACATTGTCTTTTAATTATACCTGGCATGTGGATGTAGTAGTAGACATATAGAGGCAAACAAATAATGAACAGAAAAATGCTAGGCTCTATTATCATATTTTATTAATAGTTTTCTTAATGCCTCCTCTTACTACTTCAATTCAAACTGTTAATCTCACTGACTACTTGTTACATTGTCTTTTATTTATACCTGGCATGTGGATGTAGTAGTAGATATATAGAGGCAAACAAATAATGAACAGAAAAATGCTAGGCTCTATTATCATATTTTATTAATAGTTTTCTTAATGCCTCCTCTTACTACTTCAATTCAAACTGTTAATCTCACTGACTACTTGTTACATTGTCTTTTATTTATATCTGGCATGTGGATGTAGTAGCAGACATATAGAGGCAAATGAATAGTGAACAGATGAAGTTAGCTCTGTTTTTTTTTGTTTTTTTTTAATCATATCATCCCAGGCAAGGCGGTAAGGCCACTGGTGTGCAGGGGCCTATGCAAGAGTGAAAAGATTGGAAAAGAGAAAGCCGGAAACCACATCCTAAACAGGGAACAAGAGATGAGCCTCTACACCTGTTCAATAGACGTGGGTGGAGTGTGAACCGGGTGATAGTTCAGTCTATCTACTCCAATTGAAAAAAAAAAATAAGGAAAAGTGAAAAGTTTGGAAAAGAGAAAGCCGGAATGGGTTACTTCAGTGTTTCTGAATCTAGACAATATTGCCCATCAGTGGGTGATTTCAGCTCTTCAACTCAACAGAAAAGTGTGGGCAACTGGAATTTTTTATGGGCAATATACTATTTTGAATATTGAGAAGTATTTCAAAATATACTACCTGAAAAAAATATTTAAAAAGAAAATCTGCAAAGAACCTATATAAAAATATACAAAATAAGTACAGTAGATTCAATGGAAATGAGTCATTAACATTCAAATAATTCTTCAGATGAAATAATTTTTTCTTTAATATAAATCAGCTAAGAGATGACAAAAACAAAAGATATTTGCTGAATTTTATTATTTGCTAGGAGCGTATACTCTTTTTAATTTTAAAATTGTGAACAAAAATCATTTAGTTTTTCGTCAATACTTGCAATGCCAGCCATAACCATAAATTAATTTTGACCATAACACTAAATTCTATATATATATAACTTTTCTATGGTCAGGTTTGCTTTCATTTGTCCTTTTATAAAATAGTAACAGAAGTTGCTATGTAAGTCAGCATTATTTGTTACCTCCCTTTGGCAGTTTTTACTACATGATAAAGTGTGTTTATAAACAAGTAACAAACAGCTTTCATATGCTTTTGAGTATTTACTATATAGGTGAGCAGCAGAAAATTTTTCCATGTGAAAGTGGAAAATGACTCAAAAAAGATTGAGAACACCTGGATTACATAAAAAAAAATTCTGAAAACTTCAAAAGAATACATGCTTAAAAAAGTTAAACTTTGAAGATTAATACTTTGATATCAGTTCTAAAGGCTGCATAAATTTTGCCTTACTCCTTACAAATTACTGTTTATTTAAGTTGATATCTACTCTGTAGAATATCTTATTAATAGTTTTCAATAACTTTTTCTTCATGTGCCATGCCTTTTCAGGATGTAAGCAATCATGGACTTCCATTTGGCTCTGTCTCTTGTTGCTCTCAATATATTTTCTCTTAGTATTTCTCTCAAACCCTGCTTCATTAACCATTTGCTCAGTCCTATGAAGTAGGTTTCATGCTGCTTTTCTCTGTCTTGCTTTCCTTCTATCTATCTTGTGAGTATTGGTTAAGCATATCACCTCACAAGGTCTTCTTTAAAACAAACAATATGGCTTTCATTTATGCTTTATGCTTTGTTTTAAATTGCTTTAAGAGAAAGATTTTAGAAATTTCAGCTGAAAATAGCACTGAATACCAAAAGTATGAAAACAATTGGTATTCAGTTTTACTGTCAGCTGATATCTATAAAATCATTCTGTTAAAAAATTTCTTCAGTAAATGGCTAATATTACAATTCACATTCTCATAATTCAGTATTCTCACATCAAATGTTTTTAATGATTTGTCCATTACATTAATATTTGGAAAGCAAATGTGTCTTTTCTAAAAATATTTTCCTGGCAACTACTCTGATGAGCTTTGTTTTCTGGTGCCCTACCCACATGAATATAAGTATGCTACTTGATTGGCATCTTGGTCCCACCTTTTTTCACCCCCACATAATCGTTTCACCCCAAGCAAGGCATTTCACTGCCACTATTGCGCAGGGGGTTACATAGAGGGGAAAGTGGTGAGAAAGGATGGTTAGACATAGGAAATGTCAGAAGGAGGATGATAGATGGGTAAGGATACCGAGAATGAGGGTTGGGTAGATGGTGAGAGTGTTGGGAGAATAGATGCAAGTTAGTGTGATAGGAGGTGTCTATTGACCTTACATTTAAACTCCTGGAGATTGTAGCTGTCGGGAAAGCAGACATGTGGAAGGGAATTCCACAGGCGGGAAGCACGAGAAAAGAAGCTGTTGGAGTAGAAATTACGGTTACATCTTATCAGTTTTACTGTAAAAGAGTGGGACCTAGTTGCTAATCTAGTATCTTATGTAAATTCGTACCTAGGCGGCACCAATGATCTAAGTTCATCGGAGCAGAAGCCATGAAAGTATTTATAGAAGAGGTACAGGGAAGCCACGTTACGCCAGTGGGAGAGTGGTTGCAGCTGGTCTGCCAAGTCAGTATCGATCACGTTACAGATTCTCCACTGTAAATGTAGCAAAATGTAACCATCACTTCTACTCAAATAGTTTCTTTTCTCACATTTTCCACCTGTGGAACTCCCTTCCAGTTACTTGCCTCCCTGATAGATTTAGATGCAATTTCAATACCCATCTTCTATCTTCTTGAATCCCATTCATTTTTTTTCTTTCTTCAATACCCAATATACCCAGTCTTTTCTCTAACTGTAACTCTCTGTGCACTAGTGGTAGTCCTGCCATGCTTGGTGTGAAATTATAAAAAAAAAAATTCCATTATTTTGGTATGTTTGAACATTTTTTGGTAACATTAAAAAATGTGTCTTGCATAAATAGATTCTTTCATCTAACCCATTTTAGTTGTGATCCATAACATTTAAAAAAGTATCTTATACAAGAAATTACAATAATTCTCTCTTTATCTCAATGCTATTACCAACTTATACTTTTTGCTGCCAACAATTATAGGTCAAAGCATTAATCCAGCAACATCCTGTCTTCCACACAGGTATTTCCAGAAAAAACCCAAAGTCTACTGCAGCCATCATATAAAACCAATTCTGCTCTACATTCGTCACTAAAAATTACAGTTTACATATATTTTTTTCCCTTAATTTACATGTTTATCTTTGTGATGTTTTATATAAATGTCATAGTTTGGTTCTTTTCAGTCATTGTTATTCATATTCTACATCTTTTCTCTCTACTTACATTTGCAACATCTGCTTCTGCAAATATTTTCCGTTTGGTGAATCTCTCCTTTCTGTTTATTACCCATTTAATTTTTCTTTAATCTCTTTCTGATACATTTTTCTTGTTCTTATCATGCCAATGTTTTAATTAATCTTTTGATTGTTCAACAAATATCGGAAAATATGAAAGTTCAGTTTTTTAAAATATCCAATATTATATTCCCATCACTGAATAATTTTACAATATTTTATTTCAGTTTTGTGGTTATATCATTCTTGTAAGCTATGGAAATCTGTATTTGCAAAATGTATACCAAGAACAAGCATTATTAAGAAAATAAAAATGTATTATAACATTTTCCAGAAAATAGAAATTATAAACAGAAATCCATATGGTTCATTTATCATATAAATATACCTTGAAAATTTTTGCAACACCGGTTATTTAATAGTTATTTTATTGTGAAGACTTCACTGGTCTAATAATTCTGGGGTGGATTAGTTTATTACTTAATAAAAAATATACTATTCTCCACTACATTTAGTAGAAAATGATTACTATATATATATATATATATAACTGAGTTTGCTTCTAGCAACCAAGACACAAGAGGTTACTGGGTGTGGAAGAATTTGAAACAAAAATCATTACTAAGGAGAAAGAACAATAGAAGTGTAATCAGGAGGACAAATAATTGATATTGCATTTAAATTCTGAAGATCAAAGTTGGCTAGAAAGCACCAAACTGGAAGAGAGTTCTACAAGCAAGAAGTGCATAAAAACAAAACAGTATAAAACTTACGCTCAAATCTCGCCAACTCAACTGTAAATTGATGAGACCTCATCGTTCGTCAGTCAGTTAATTGCCATCACCCTTGAGTGATCATGTCTCTTTCAAGACATCACTGACTAGGGAGAAGATCTTACCTCAGTAGGTTGCCATTATTTTTTGCAGTAGACTGGTTGCTAGCCAAAGAACCCAATCTGTCCTGCTATTTAACCCACAGCTGAACGGAGAGGAGATCGATTCATACCTTTCCAAATAGCATTTGCATGTAAGTGAATGCAACAAATTCAACTGAAATTCAAACCTGACTCTTTCTGATTTTTCATTCTGAGCTGATATTCATTGAACTAAAATGCATGGATATAGGCAATGGATAAAGTTATATATAAAATCAGAAAGAGACAATTGAAGCTTCAAGGATACATTATTGCGAATTTAAATCAGCTTTCAACAAAGAGAAAAGTGAAGATTTTTCTAAATATAAAATATAAAACTGGTGTTTCCATAGTTTTGTCCACCCCTTCAGCTTGATAATCATTATTGTGACTTACCCATATGACACATGAACTCTCATGAACAATATATAAGCAGCAGAGTACAGAAAAAAAAAAGAAAGGTGAAGATTTTTCAAAATATAAAATATAAAACTGGTGTTTCCATAGTTTTGTTCACCCCTTCAGCTTGGTAATCATTATTGTGACTTACCCATATGACACATGAACTCTCATGAACTATATATAAACAGCAGAGCACAGAGTGAGAGAGGAATCTATTCCAGCAGATAAGCCTGACAGCTGGATTAACACTTACACTAATAATCTCACATTGGTATATGTTTGTACTTTCTTTGTTAAATATATTTAACTCTATTCTTTCTTTGTGTCATTATTTCTGGCCGCAACAGTGAGGAAGATGGGTGAAGGAGTAAAGAAATCTCTTTGAAGTTGTGCTGTTGGTCGGGAACTGTTGTTGTATGGTGCAGTCTCTCTCTCCTTACCGGTTTTGTTCATCTAGAGACTTTACTTATATACTCTTCAAAGGGAACATAAAGCATGTTTTTGATTGTCAGTGGGGAACTTAACCCAATGGCTGGAAAATGTTATATATTAATTTTCAAAGAATTAATTTATTGACTGGAAACTGACTTAGAAACCGTTTTTTTGTCATTTGATGATTGACTGTCTTGGAGTTTATTCCATCTTTGCTCCACAGCATAATGAGAAAAGAAGGTCTGGAAAAATTTACACTCACAGGATAAACTGAAGTCAAGCAGGACAAAAAGAAGTAGCAACTTCCCACTTGTGGAATTCCATTTACTTACTTTCCTGACAGTTACAATCTTCAATGTAAAGTCAATAATCATCTTCTGTCTCATTAACTTGCATCCTCTCTCTCATGCTCCTTTCTCCGTCCATTACACTCTCATCAGTATTCTCATCCTTCTCTTACCTTCTTCCTGACACCCCCCCGTAACCTCTCACTCTTTATCATAACTTTCCTCCTATGTAACCCCCTGCACAACAGTGGCAGTAAAATGCCTTGCCTGGGGCAACACAATTATAAAGAAAAAATAAAAAGAAACTTATCTAATGAACTTGTGTAAATGGATGTCAAAACAAGGATAGTAAAAAGGTAAACATTATTAAAATCTCC
The DNA here is from genome assembly GCA_037127315.1 of Ascarosepion bandense. Classification (NCBI taxonomy): domain Eukaryota; kingdom Metazoa; phylum Mollusca; class Cephalopoda; order Sepiida; family Sepiidae; genus Ascarosepion; species Ascarosepion bandense. Next base: position 3,444,210 of record JBBBDQ010002011.1, on the reverse strand, counting down.
CAGGATAAGAGGTTCATAAGAATCAGATTTCTATCACCAACATAACAACTGATTTTCTGCACAGCTCCCCTGCAATAAAATCTATAAATTTTCTATTAAAAACTGTGCCAGTGAGGTTTCTGCTTGTTTAAAAGCCAGTATTTATGGTTCTGTTCCAATGCAGATATGCCTGGTGCAACTACAATTTTCTTCTTGGCACACTTCGGCCAACAGGAATCACTGTTTCTGGCTACACCAATGTGATAGCTCTGATCATAACAGAATCCTCTTGTGAGTGTTTGTATTAATTGCAAATGTCTTCTCAATGAAGCTAAGTCTTTGCTTACTGATAGAATGAAACTTCATACCGCCTCGCACAAGTTTGGTTTTCTTGAATACTGGCATCTTTGTAATAGTGTATTAAACAATTTTAAGATTTCAATTCTTCCTCTTATCAATTATTCAAGTGCTATCATGTTTTGGACATAAATTCTCTTCCAATTCTTCTCTTTGCTTAACTGGAGTATTTTTCCCTTACTTTCCACCTTGAACTGAGTCTTGCTTATATATGATATGATCAATTATTCTGTCCATGGTTCTAACTTTGTTTTCTAAACTTGATCCCAATGAAGCATGCAAACTTGATGGTATTCCCGCAATTATTGTAAAAAAAATGCACTTCTGAACAGGCTTTTATTTTAAGCGCTAGAATAAATATCTTCCTCTAACTTACATTTAATACTCTTCTGTAGTTCCTTTTTAGAAAAAACTCAGGTGTCATCAATACTCAATTATGTATCCTGTAAACTATAAATATTTAAATTCAACATCAATCATTATTTTCTGTCTCCTTGAATACTGCCCTTTTTATTGTTCTTTCACCTCACTAATGTTTTCTCAGTTTGTCTCACTCTATTCTCATCACTAACCCTTTGCATCATTGAGGCTTTCCATCAGGTAAAATGATTTAAAATAATCTTGAAATGACAATGCACATAAAAAAAAGAATATGCTCATTCTAATTTGGATAGAACAAATAAGCAAAATATTATTTATTCACTTATATTTTATCAAACCATTTAGTTTAATTTAAAAAGCTATTTACAATTAAGATGTATAAAGACAAAATAGAACAAGATAATTTCTGCTTCCATGTTTCACAATTTCAGATTTTAATTTGTGTCATGTTGAAACACAAATTTATTTTTGTCTTTGGATTTAAAAAAAAATTATTTCTGTTTTAGTTTAGCTTAATTCATTTGTTCATGTTTTTTGTTTTTTTTTTAATTTATTTATGCTAAAATTTTTAGATTTATTTTTGTATTTGGGTTATTAATATATTTTTTCATGTTTTGTGTTGTGTTTTTTAAGCCTAATTATGTTTGTTTTTTTTTAATTTTAATCTATTTACATTTTGATTTAATTTCTTTGTTTATGTTTTTTTCTGTTTTGTTATTAGAATTTATTTATGATAGACATTATGGGATTTATTTTTGTCTCTTTGATCTAGCTTTTCATGATTTTTTTATTAAATTTATTTATATTAGGATTCTTGGATTTATTTTTCTCTTCTGGATTTAATGTATTTGTATTTTGGTTTAGTTTTGTCATTTATATTTTTTGTCTTTTGTTTTTTAAATGGGTTTATTTTAAGATTTGGGAAATTATTTTTGTATTTTGATTCTTAATGTATTTTAATTTTGGTTTAATATTTTGTTCATATTGTTTTGAATTTTTGTATTTTGGTTTTTAATATATTTGAATTTTGATTTAATTTATTTCTGCATGTTTAATTGTGCTTTGTTTTAAATTTATTTAAATCAGGATATTTAGATTTATTTGTTTATATTTAATGTATCAACATTTTAGTTTCATTGTTTTGTTCATATTTTTTTATTTTATAAATTTATATTAAGATTTTTGAATATATATTTGCATTTTGTTTTTTTATGTATTTGCCTGTAGTTAAATTTATTTGGTCATGTTTTTTGGACTCATTTGTGTGTTTTGATTTTTGATGCATTTGCATTTTGGATTAATATCTTTATGTCTTTTGTGTTTGTTTTTTTTTTTAATTATTTTTGTTTTTTTTTAATTTTTTATTATGAATTTTTATATACAGTTGAGGAAGTGAGGCCATGGAGATGCAGTGCTTTCTGGGAGACTAGCATTATTCAGGAAAATTTCTCTACGTTGGTTAATGAGGAGCAGCTTCATTTTGGAAGCATTAAAATCTACTACAAACAATTTTTACCCCAATCCAACACAGATTAGAGAGTTTCTTTTCAAGAGCAGGAATAAGGTTGACTTTGTTAGCCTTGGAGGATTTATTACTGAGATGTGAGTAAATGAGGGCATCATCTGTATAGATTCCTACTTGACAATTAAAATAAAAAAATAAAAAAAATTAATATCACTTTTTCATTTATTTTCTTCAGTTTCCAGAAGCTAAATTGAAAAAGAAGCTTAAAAACCAATATATTAATGAAAGAGAGAGAGAGAGAGAAAAAAAGAAATAAAACACGAGAACCACCCCTAACAACTCCCAAGCTTCATTTCTGCAGACTAGCATCTATTTGTAAAAACTCCAAAGAGAAAGAAAAATTAATGTTTACCAGTGTGGAGTCAAAATATCAGATATATAGATATACAGCATGAAGTGAGAATTAAAAGCACCCATACAATATATTTGAGCAGAAACTAGGAAGAGGTTTACAAAATAAATCCTTCATCCTATGAAAACAGTGATTCAATAAAAAGGCTTACCAGATCACAGTGAGTCCAGCTTCAAATTAGAATATCTATCTGAGTAAAGTGAAATTTGATTAAAGATAAAACAAAAAATTTTAAAATTTTTACTTTTATTTTTGTCTTTTCAATGTATTTACATTTTAGTTTAATTTTATTTATTTGTTCATATTTTTTTTTTTGTGTATTCTAAATTTATTTATGTTAGAATTTTTAGATTTATTTATTCTTTTAATGTATTTGCATTTTGGTTTAATTTATTCTTCAAGTTTTTGTTTTGTTTTTAAATTCATTCAGAGTTTTTAGATTTTTAATTTTGTATTTTTGGATTTAATGTGTTTGCATTTTGGTTTAATTTCTTTTTACAAGTTTTTTGTGTTGTGTTTTTGAAGTTTATTTATGCAAGTTTTTTTTTTAATCCTTATATTTTGTTTTTTAATAGATTTGCATTTTGGTTAGATTTTCATTGTTCATATTTTTTTTTTTAATTTATTCATGTTATAATTTTTGTTTTTATTTTTATATTTTGGTTCATAATGTATTAGCATTTTGGTTTAATTTCTTTGTTCATGTTCTTCTGTCTTTTGTTTTTTAAATCCATTCATGTTAGTGTTTTTAAATTCATTTTTATCTTTTGGCTTAATGTATTTGCATTTTAGTTTAATTTATTTTCCCAGGTTTTTTTCTATATCCTTGTATTTATTTTTTTTTTTTTTAATACATTTTGATTTTTAGTGTTTTTGCATTTTGATTTAATTTCTTGGTTCAAATTGTTTGTGTTTTATTTCTTAAATCCATTTCTGTTAGGATTTTTCAGTTTTTTTTATTTAACTTTATAATGTATTTGCATTTTGGTTTAATTTCTTCTTTAATGTTTTTTTCTGTTTTTTTTTTATTTATTTATAGTAGGATTTAGATATAAATTTTGTGTTTTTGTTTATAAAGTACTTGCATTTTGGTTTAATTTATTCTTTATTTTGTGTTTTGGCTTTTAATGTGCATGCATTTTGGTTCAGGGTCTTTATTAATGTCTTTTGTGATTTGTTTTTCAATTTATTTATGTTAGGATTCTTGGATTTATTTTTAGTTTGATTTTTAATGTATTAGCATTTTCAGTTTAATTTCTTTGGCCATGTTTTTTGTTTGGTTTCATAAATTTATTGATATTGAAAAGTTTTGTATTTATTTTTGTTTTTTGATCTTTAATGTATTTGTATTTTGGTTTAATTTGTTCATGTTTTTGTGTTTCGTTTTTTTAAATTTATCTATGTTATGATTTTTGGATTTATTTTTTAGTGTATTTGCATTTTGGTTAAATTTCATTGTTCATAATATTTTATTTTGCTTTTTTTATATTTTTGTTGAATATATCTGTGGGTCTTTGTGTTTCATTTTTAAAATATTTTGTATTGTTTTTTTTAATTTATTTTCCTGTTTTTCCGAATGTTATTTTTAGTTTATTTTTGGTGTGCTTTTGTGTTTTGATTCTTTAACTCATGTGTGTGCATATTTGTATTTCAGCTTATATTTATTTTTTAATGTGCTTGTGATTTTTTTTTCTTGTATGTATTTTAACAAATAAAGAAATTTAAATAGCTAGGAAGCATGCTGACGGAGGATGGAAAGTGCGACGTGGAGATCCAAAGATGCATTGGCAGGGCCAAAGACACATTTCAAAGGCTAACCAGAGTAATGAAAGACAGGAAAATCTCATAAGAAACAAAGAAGAGAGTTCTGGATTGCTATGTGATGTCTGCCCTTCTGTATGGAAGTGAATGTTTGACGATCTCTTCAAAAATGAAGAAGAGGATTGAGGCAGCAGAAATGTGGTTTTACATGGACGAAGTATGTGTGCAACGATGAGGTTTTTTTTTTTTTTCATTTCACCCCGAGCAAGGCAGAAATGCCACTGATGTGCAGGGGGCTACATAACTGTAAAAAGATTAATTAGAAAAGAGTGAGGAGTACAAACTTGTTAGAAAGGAGCAATAGAAAGCTGAGAAAGCAGGTGCGATGACAGATACATAGGTGGAGAGAAAGGAAGGTTATACAGGGGTGGGGAGAGAGCTAGAGTCCAGTGGTTAGTAGATGAGTATTGACTTTGCATTTAAATTTCTGGAGGTTGTAGCTATCAGGAAAGCAAGAATACAGGAGTGAGTTCCACAGGCGGGAAGTGCGAGAGAAGAAGCTGCAGGAGTAGAATTGTCATCTGCATTTGGCTAACCTGACTGTGAATGGGTGGGACCTAATTGCCAGTCTGGTTGCATGAGTCAACACCTGTTGAGGAGGCACCAGTGACTTAAGTTCGTCCGAGCAGAAGACATGAAAGTATTTATAGAACAGACAAAGGAAGGCCAGTTGTTGAAAAGTTGCAAACTTATACTTATCATCAGGAAGAGACAAATGAGGTTTCTGGGATATGTAATGAGGAAGGAGTGCCTAGAGAATTTAATACTCACAGGATTGATAAAGAGAAAGAGAGACAGGGAAAGCAGTATGAGACATACTTGATAGGCCTGAGTAAATGAATGGCAAAGTAGGGTTTGGGAGAGATACCAAGAAAAAGAATTTTGAGAGCGACAAGAGACAAAGCCAAATGGAAATCCATGATCGCCAATTCCTGAAGGGACACGGCACATGAAGAAGAAGTATGTATTTTGTAGATTTTTTTTAATTCCTCTTTTTATGTCTTATTTTTCATTCTTAAGAGTTTTCTCATGATAATGAATTTAGTCACAATAAAAACTTCATCACATTAATCATGTTCCTGACTGAAGTCTTTAATATCTGTTTAGTTTCTTCAGTTTTGGAATAGCTATAATAAGAGAGTGTAAATAATGAAATTTAATTAAAATATATTATGTTCTAACATAATGATAATATTAAAAACATCATGATAATATTAAAAATGAACAAAAAAAGCTATATAGAACTGATATTACATAACAATTCAGTACATTTTTCTTTTCTTTTTTTCTAATAAATTTAACTGTTTCTTAACAGTTTTTTTAGCTTTTGGAAAGTATCTGTCACTATTCCATTGTTCCTTTGGATTTTGGAGACAAATTTTCTGTTTTCTGTTAAAAACATATCCTAGATATTTAAAGTTTTGTATTTTCTTGGTTTTGGTGTCTCCAATTTGCATTTTGGGCTGTTCCTTAAAACTCATTTAAAAATCATAGTCTTTCCAAAATTTTTCACATTATTACCAGTTTCCTGATTATCTCTGACTCTGATGAATGAATTTCTCATTAAGCTGACAGTTATGTTCAAAAATTCATTGAAAACAGGATTTTATAGGCTTTAAAGACGTTTTTAATAACATTAGTTTATATCCAACTATATATGTATGTGCATATACACACATGTATCTATATTTATATATATGTATATGGGGTCTGATCAAAAACTATCAATATTTGTGTTATAAAAAGCAAACTACAATACATATCAAATCAACATTTAATCTCATTCAAAGTCGTTCACTTCTAAAGCCAGACATTTTTTTTGGTATCATTTCCACTGAAAGAAGCATTCTTGGATCTTTTTTTTTTGAGTATGGTGAGCAACAGATTGATCACATTCTCTTGAATTTCCTTGATGTTTTCAAATCTTGTTCCAAAGAAGTCAGATTTGATTTTTGAATAGCAAGACAGAATGGGTTTCTATAGCCTTGGTTTGCAGCTAGTCTACCACAGAGAGAAATGTCAACTTACTGTGGAAAAATCTTCTGCCTATTCAGTCAAGGTTTGAACAAGAAATGATTACCCAAATTTTGAAAATATTGCATGTGACACGATCTGGAGATTTTTGTGGTGGTTGGACTTGGGCAACATTGTGCCTTGCCAAAAACTGCTGCACAAGTCATGATCAAGGGTAAAATCTCTGTGGTGCGGTGAGACGACCAAACTCTACACACTTTCATCCAAAGCACTGCTATAAACAATAGAAGTTTACAACAGCATTATAACTTAGTGTGTATGTGCAGCTGAGTTCAAGTTCAAGGTCAATTGAGCCAAGCAAAACCAGTCTACATTTTAGCTCCATTAATATGCCAACAATCTCAATACTTTTAATCAGCCCTTTTGTATGGGCAAAACAAAACTCATGAAATTTAACTACCTCAATGCGAAATGTTTTTCGACCAATAAAAAACTAGGAAGCATCTAGAAACAAAATTCAAATAATTTTTCAGTTCTCAGAAAGAAAATTTATTTTATGGACCCTTTTCGTGAGTCAATGCAAAGGCCAGAATCAAATTCAGGAGTGAATTTCCAAATAACCTTTTTGAGCCCCACAAACAAAATAAAAGATGGGCAAGTTTCAATTGTCACCAGAGAGAAAAGAATGCAAGTGATCATTATTAATTCTAGCTTTCTCTCTCACCTCTTTATTCTCATGGTTCACCCGTCTGCTTAATCTAGTAAATAGTCATTTTGGATAGTAACAGAGCTTAATGGATTTCACACACTAGTTGTGTTTCAATATTAACAACAGCAATCCATGAATGCTTCTAGATTAGGTTCTGGACAACCATATCACTTGCCTCTTGATTTAGTCAGATTTTGATGAAAAATTTTTTATTCTATTTTAGATAACTGAAGATGTCTTCTAGATTTCTATTCAAAAATGTATTGCTGGCAATAATTTTTTCCTTCAAAAATGTGTTGTGGTAATAATTTTTTCCTTCGAAAATGGGTTTTTGGTAATATTTTTCCTTCAAAAATGTATATTTTTATTTAAAAGACTAGTTTTTTTGTTAATTGTATCACCCCAAGCAAGGCAGAGATGCCACTGATGTGCAGGGGGCTACATAAGAGTAAAAAGATCAATTAGAAGAGAGTGAAGAGGAAGACGAACCAGTTAGAAAGGAGCAATAGAAAGCTGAGAATGCAGGTGTGATGACAGTTTCAAAGGTAGAGAGAAATGAAAGGATATACGGGGTGGGCAAAGAGCTAGAGTCAAGTGGTTAATAAATGAGTATTGACGTTGCATTTAAATTCCTGGTAGTTGTAGCCGTCAGGAAAGCAAGAATACGGGAGCGAGTTCCACAGGCAGGAAGTGCAAGAGAAGAAGCTGCAGGAACAGAATTGTCGTCTGCATTTGGCTAACCTAACTGTGAATAGGTGGGACCCACTTGCCACTCTGGTTGTACGAGTAAACACCTGTTGAGGAGGCACCAGTGACTTAAGTTTGTCAGAGCAGAAGCCATGAAAGTATTTATAGAACAGACAAAGGGAGGCCACATTTCGTCGGTGAGGAAGTGGCTGTAGTCGAGCTGCCAAGTCAGTACCTACCACATTACTGATTCTCCTTTGGAGCCTGTCGAGAACACTGAGGTGAATGGCAGGGGCACCTGACCATATATGGCAACAGTACTCCATGCACGGATGAATGGTTGACTTGTATATATGCAGGATGGATTCAGGGGGAAAAAACATCCTGGCCCGACTCAATGACCCAACCTTCTTAGCAGTGGATTTAGCTATGGACTCGATGTAGTGGTTCCATTTGAGATCAAAAGAGAAGGTAAGGCCAAGGAGGCGCAGTGAATTGCTTTCAGGGAGAATCGCTTGGTTCATGCTTATGGGAGGCAGGAGAGGTTACCTGTGATGATTGACAGACAACAGCTTGGTCTTAGATGCATTGAAATTGACAAGCCACTTCTTGCCCCAATTCACCACAGAGTGTAGATCCCGTTCAAGGTCAGCAGCGAGATTATGTCTGTCTGCCATGCCAGGTTTCTTACTTGTGCAGGAGTATATTGTGGTGTCATCTGCGTAGATGCCTACTTGGAACTTGATCTCATCTGGGAGGTCGTTGATGAAAATAAGGAAGAGTGTCGGGCCCAGGATAGAGCCCTGTGGGACACCAGCATTTGTGCTGTAGGATGAAGAGGCATGCCCATTCAAGATGACCTTCATTTTGCGGTTATTTAAAAAAGATTGGATTAGATCAATCAAGCATCTGGTAATACCGTAACCCCATAGCTTGCATAGAAGGCCAGAATGCCAAACCCTGTCAAAAGCCTTGGAGATGTCCAGGGCAACAGCATGAGCCTTGCCTGACTCATCAAGGGTCTGGAGCATGTACTCTATAATGGTTGTTAGCATGTTGGCCGTGGACCTAGCAAAGCGGAAGCCATATTGCCTGTCAGCGAAGAGTTTGTGGGCAATAAGATGTTGAACTATTTCAGCATTAATTATGGCCTCAAACACTTTCCCGAATATTTTTTATGTATATATTTCTATATAAGCCTATTTTTATACATTCATAGTATTTTGACCCCAGTTTGGGGGTTCACTATTTGCCCATAGCTAGGACCCTAACAGGAGCTACCACTTTGGCTCAGGGTGGACCTGGGAACAACAACAATTAAGTTCTTGCCATGCTATATGCTCCGATGAGCTACATACTTTAGCTCCACCAGTTCAGATTGTCACGACTCAGACCTGCCATACCATGTACACAAGGACAACTCTTCTTCCTTCTTTTCATATTCTATTGGTAAGGAGGAAATTCCAATTGGACAGCTTTTTGTACATAACAGTTACTTTGTGGAACAGACAGATGAAATGGTGCTCTTCAACTGCTACTGATTCTGGGTATGATGATAAACTGCATCTGGCAGCAAGGCCTCTGATCGAGAGGTTCTGAGGAGTATGGAACCACCTCTTAATTGCTGTTGTTCCCAGGTCCACCCTGACCCGGAGTGGTAGCTCCTGTTAGGGTCCCAGCTATGGGCAAATAGTAAACCCCCAAACTGGGGTTAAAATACTATGAAAGTATAAAAATAGGCTTATATAGAAATATATACATAAAAATAGACTTTTAAATAGAATATAAATTTTTGAAGTCAAAATATTACCAACAACACATTTTCGAAGGAAAAAATTAATACCACAACACGTCTTTGAAAAAAAAAATTATTGCTCTAGTAATCTAGAAGACATCTTCAGTTATCTAAAATAAAATAAAAATATTTTTCATCAAAGCCTGGCTAAATCAACCATCTCGCAATAAACAAGCATGAAAAAAATATGTTAAAACCCCACCTTTTCTGCATTAAATAACCCACAGAGGTTGATATGCCATTAAACAAAACACAAGTACTACAATCTTAATCTCTTCAGCTCTAAGGTCACTCATTATCTTTCTTACATATTTCTATAATATTCACTTTTCACATCCTCTCTTTACACCCTTACACCCTTACTTATTTAGTAACTTTTTATTTAGAGTAATCATTGGGCTGTTTATCATGCGAATAACTGTATAAAAGAAATAGTTTGCAATGTGATAGGTACTGATCTGGCAACTCGACTGCAGCCACTTCCCAACCGTCGAAATGTGGCCTCCCTTTGTCTGTTCTATAAATACTTTCATGGCTTCTGCTCGGACAAGCTTAAGTCACTGATGCCTCCTCAACAGGTGTTTACTCGTGCAACCAGACTGGCAACTGGGTCCCACCCATTCACAGTCAGGTTAGCCAAATGCAGACGACAATTCTACTCCTGCAGCTTCTTCTCTTGCACTTCCCGCCTGTGGAACTCGCTCCCGTATTCTTGCTTTCCTGACGGCTACAACCTCCAGAAATTTAAATGCAAAGTCAATACTCATCTACTAACCACTAGACTCTAGCTCTCTCCCCTCCCCTGTATAACCTTCACTTTCTCTCCACCTATGTATCTGTCATCGCACCTGCTTTCTCAGCTTTCTATTGTTCCTTTCTAACTAGCTTGTGCTCCTCACTCTTTTCTAATTAATCTTTTTACATTTATGTAACCCCCTGCACATCAGTGGCGTTTTTGCCTTGCTCGGGGTGAAATGATTAAGAAAAAAAAAAAAAATAGCAGTTGTCAATTTCACAGCATTCACATCACAAAGCAAATACAATCTCAGTAATGCCAATACAGATTACTGGCAATCAGTTACTTGCAGCAAGGCATGCATGTGTCTAGCCAGATTTCCAATTAAGCACACGATGGTTCCATGAGAGGGTGACTGCTGCTACATGCTTCACTGAATACCACTCTTATTTTGGTCCATCTCTGTTGGTCTATCTCCGGCAAGCCCCCTCTCTACCAATTCTGTGACCCCATGTTGTATTTCAGTACCTGCAGTAACATCAGTGAAGAACTGTCAAATATAAAGTTTGACTCCTCTCTGTCTGGGCTATGCTAGTGAAAGACTGAAGTTACCAGTGTCTCTTCTTCTTCTATGTGCCCTGTCCCTTCAGGACGTAGGCGATCATGGCTCTCCACGTCTCCCTATCCCTTGTGGCTCTTAGTATGTTTGCTCCTGGCAACCCCCGTTCCGTCATCCACCTGATCAGGCCCTGCAAATATGTTATCCGCTGCCTTCCTCTGTCTCTCCTTCCTTCTATCTGTCCAGTCAGTACCAGGTTCTCCAGGCTCTCCTTCCTCATTGCATGTCCCAGGAACTTCAGTTGTCTCTTCCTGATGCTCAGCATCAATTTCCTTTTTGTTGCCATTCTTTGTAACACCTCATCGTTGCTTGTATGCTCAGTTCACGATATCCGTAGCATCCTTCTGTTGAACCACATTTTGGCTGCTTCCAGTTTTGTCCTCATTTTCGATGATATTGTCCAGCATTCACTGCCGTATTGAAGAACTGACATCACATAGCAGTCTAGCACTCTTTTCTTCGCTTCTATTGAGATTTTCCTGTGTGTTAGTATTTTGCTCATCTTCTGGAACGCATCCTTTGCCATGCCAATTTGCCTTCAGATCTCCGTGTTGCACTTTCCATCTCCTGTTAGAACACTTCCTAGGTACTTAAATTCTTGTACTTGTTTGATTCTGTTATCCCCCACCTGTATTTGGCATTTTGGGTTGTATCTTTTGCTGATGACCATGCACTCAGTTTTCTTAAAGTTTATTTGTAGTCCCTTCTTGTCACTCTCCACTACTACTTTCTGTATGAGGTCTTGTAGTTTCCTTTCCGTGTCCGCAATCAGCACTGTATCGTCCGCATACCTTATGTTGTTCAGGTTGTGGCCTCCAATAACAAATCCTGGCGTGTCATCTAGGGTACTCAAAATATTCTCACTGTATAGGGTGAACAAATCCGGTGAAAAGGCACATCCTTGTCTTACGCCTTTTTCTATCTTTGTGTATCTACTGAGGTCGTTACCTGTCCGTATGCAGGCCGTTTGCTGCCAGTAGAGACTCTTGATTATTCTTATGTCTTTGCCGAAAATGTCAAGGTTGCCTAGCATCTCCATCAATTCTTTGTGTCGTATTTTGTCGAAATGCTTTCGCGTAATCAATGAAGCATAGGTACAAGTCTTTCTTCATTTGTAATGCCCTTTCAGAGAGCATCCTAATCATGAATATGGCGTTCCTTGTTCCAGTGTCCTTGACGAACCCGCACTGTTCCTGCCCTATCTCTGGCCTGATTCTGCTTCTCGCTCTATTCATCAGGATTCTGACAATCAGTTTTGTAATGTGACTCATTAAGCTAATAGTTCTGTGTAGTTCGCACTCGTTTGCACCAGGTTTCTTCGGCAGCGCTATAAATATTGACTTGCAGAGGTCGTCTGGTATTATTCCGCTGCTATAAATTTCATTTATCATGTCGGTAATCTTTTTTATGCCATATTCTTCTAAGGCTGTCAGCAGCTCTATCACTATGCCATCTGGACCAGGTGCTTTGTTTCTGTTCATTTTGGCCATTGCAGCTTCCACTTCAGATTTTAGTATTTCCGGTCCATCCATCTCCTTGTGTATTCTCAGTTGTTCTCTCTTGTCGCAAAAGAGATAGTGTCTCTAGTAAACTTAATTAACCTCAACAACACTAATTAACATGTGTAAAAATAACAAATTTCATTTATGGTGATTTTCTAAGCACATCTTAGATGTAGCACAAAGCCAAAAGCATTGAGCACCCAGTGAGGATCAAACTCACTACTCAATTGTAATGATTCTAACAAGACAAATTTACTAAATATTACACCGCCTCGAGGTGTCCAGTGATTTTTAAGCGCAGCTTAGATGTGGCACAAGGCCGAAAGTATGGAACACCCAGTAAGGATCAAACTCATTACTTAATTGTAATGATTCTAACAAGACAAGCTTGCTAACCATTACACCACATTGAGGTGCCAAACAATTTTTATTTACAATACTATGATTAAGATCATTAATGCATAAACAAAAGGAATTGGAAAACATTCCCCCCATATAAGGAATTTTTAATCTGGGAGGTAGAAGTTTACTGGCAGTTGCAGTTATATCTAAACTGCTCAGAGTCATTCAATTATTTAAATGAAAGTAGCTGATTAAGAGATTTCAAAAAATGGCGTAGATAACAGGACTTTAGCAGATTGAGACAACATGCTCATCTGGATAGGAGAGTGTTGGTCTTTTTATGTTCTTTTGGCAACTGCTTTTATGGAGTTGTATGTCTGTTCTTCAATATGGCAGTGAATGCTGGACAATACCATCAAAGATGAATGAAAAACTTGAAGCATCTGAAATGTGGTTCTACAGAAGGATGCTGGGAATCTCATGAATCGAGCATGTGAGCAATGATGAGGTCTTGGAAATGATGGAAACAAAAAAGAAATTAATACTGAGCATCAGGAAGAGACAGCTGAAGTTCCTGGGACACACAATGAGAAAAGAGGGCCTGGAGAACCTGATACTAACAAGACAGACAGAGGGAAAAAGAAACAAGGGAAAGCAACGGATAACATATTTGAAGGACCTAATCAGGTGGATGATAGAATGAAGATTGCACGGTGTAACAGGAGAAGGCGTGCTCAGAGCCACCAGGGATATGGAAACATGGAAAGCCATGATCGCCTACGTTCTGAAGGGACAGGGCACATAAAAGACACTCTAACAAATGTGTGTTGTGGTGCAGTGGATATCGAAATTTGGGAGTTGAGTCCAAATTCCAGTTGAATTCCTTGCATTCACTTATGCACAAATATCCTTGGGAAATGTATTAATCCATCACTTCCCTCCAGTTATGGGTTAAATAATAGGACAGATTGGGTTCTATAGCCTTGGCTGGCAACCAGTTTACCACAGAAAGCAATGGTAATCTACTGTGGGATAATCTTCTGCACACCCAGTTCACACTCCACCCATGTCTATTGAACAGGTTAAGAGGCTCATCCCTTGTTCCCTGTTTAGGATGTGGTTTCCGGCTTTCTCTTTTTCGATCTTCTCTCTTTCGTTTCTTTTTTTTTTTCAATTGGAGTAGATAGATCTATCTATCGCCCAGTTCACACTCATAAATTTTAAGTATGTTGATGGTTTTTAGGCTGCCCGACATGTGCTGTAGTCATAGCAACAGTGAGTGTGTCTAAGGTAAGGTAGAATACCACCTGGTCTTGAATTCAAAGCTGCCCTCTTAAACTGGTTTCTACTCTGTCCTTTTCTTAAAACTATAGATGGGAAGAGAAAAGAAGTGAATATAAGAACTTGCGTTGAGATTTGAACTTGACTAACCAGTTTCTCTTTCTGAAATGCCAATCATTGCATCACCTGCATATAGTCAGGTTTTGCTAAAAAGAAGAAATCTGTTAGAAATATCTGTCATAATATAAAACACTGATTAGTAACAGTGAAAAGCAAAAGTCAATTTCTTATCTTATTTCTCTGTTTTATGACTTGAATGACATTTACTTCAGCAAAGCTTCTTTTCTTTTTCATCAAGACAGTGTGAATTTAAATAATTAAATGCTGTTTCCAAAAACCAGGATCATACATGACAATCATATAGGCAGTTGAATAGCATTAATATTCATACTAGATAAGCCGGATATTTTTAACCTCCTTTAATACTGACTCAGAACCCATCTCGTTTGGATCTTATCTTTGGAGAAGAGTTCTGAAAATAAATCATTCAACCAATTCTGTGCTGTGAGTTGAGCAAATCTCATGAATGCGAATCAAATTAGAACCCTTATTGGCATTCACATTTTAATCAATTATGTTGAAGAATTGAAGATGAAATCAAAATCATGGTTTTCTGCCTCCAAATCTAAATTGAAAAGATGAACAAAAAGGTAATAAAAAGAATTTAATTCTATTTTTCTTGACAATGAATTATTGCTAAAAATAGCCATATAATGAGTCATCAATACAAAATTCCTTCTTCAATACTTCCACACCTTTGAGACTATTCAGGTTTGTGTTCAATCTTCCAATCATCTTATAACCAAGCCCTTCAGTCTCATTCCACATTAACAATTTAGTAGAAAGCCAGCCATGTTGATATTTACAATGGTTAGTTTAGTATTGTATCCGGTCCACTCAATATGGAGATATTGAAGCCAAGTATGCTTTATTATTGAACCTCAGAAAGCAATTTAAGCAAAACAGGATTAATTACAGAGAGGTAAGCATTTCTTAAGTAGGGTAATTGAACCTGATTTTGTTGTAATGGCTTTCCAAATCTTGATGATAAAGCACACCTGGTTTGAATTCAGTTTTACAGATTATGACTAGTAGGTGCTGCAGTTACTGTTTGCAAGAAAATAGAGATGTCCACTCAAACACTGGTATTCACTAAATAGAACATTTGTAACTAAAAGAAATAATATTGGATGAAATAATCCATTAACTACTTCAATATTAACACATTCACAAATATATATATTATTATTATGAGTAAAGTAATAGTAGTTTGGATGTACGTTGTGGTACAGTGGATATCAGCTCGGAACGAGAAATCGGGGACCCGAGTTCGAATTCCAGTTGAATTCATTGCATTCACTTACACAAAAATACCCTTGGGAAAGGTATTAATCCATCTCTTCCCTCCAGTTATGGGTTAAATAACAAGACAGATTGATTTCTATAGCCTTGGCTGGCAACTAGTCTACTGCAGAAAGCAATGGCAACCTACTTTGGAAAAATCTTCTACCCAGTCAGTCAAGTCTCTTTTGAGACATGATTGCCCAAGCATGTTTTTCATATGGCTCTTAACTGACTAACTGAATAGTAGTTTACACACACACACACACACACACACACATATATATATATATATATATAGGTAAGTAGGTAAATATGTATATTAATTAGTTAGTTTTTGGTCGTAATTAAATTAGACCAGTACACAGTTGTATCAAAAAGTGTTTAATACAATTATATTGTAGAGCTTTTGCATTTTCATTTGGAAATGAGTTATTTCTGTAAGCTAGATTTCAACCTTTTGGTATTTTCAGGCGGTTTACAATAACTGATTTTACTGCTTTTCAAATGATCGATTAGAATTTTCACACACCCACCGGAAATATTTTCAAAATTAGGGAAGAGTTGTTTAAGGATCTTAGAACACTTTTGTTCATGCTTGTATGATCCTAGTAAGTATTTAAGGGTATGATTACATTTGGATATAATTTCTGATCTTTCATTTAGTAATTTTTTCTTTCTAGGAAGAACATAATAGCTATTTTTTCCTACTGGCAGGTACTGCATACATTGCCATCATTGTATGGTTTGGAAATTTTCACTATGCTCCAGGTTATATCAGGGTCTTTTCCATATTTCAGTTTTAATTTCCACACATGGCTAGCCAGAAAGAAATTGTAACCCTGCTTGGTTGGACTTATGGCAGTGTATAACCACATCAATAGAGTCCCATAAGTTTACTGCTGAAATAGCTGAATACAACAGCCACTTCTACTCCAACACTTTCTTTTCTCATTCTTCCTGCTTATGGAACTCTCTTCTCCTCTCTGGGTTATTTAATGCCAAAAAGGTGGGGTTTTAAGGTATTTTTTTAATCTTTGGTTTATAGTGAGAAGGTTGATTTAGTCAGATTGTGATTAAGAAATTTTATTTTAGAAAACTGAAGATGTTTTCTAGTTTGTATTCAAAAATGTATTGCTGGTAATTTTTTCCTTCAAAAACGTATTATGGCAAAAAAATTTTTTCCTTCAAAAACGTATTGTTAGTAATATTTTTCCTTCAATATATCTATATATTTATATAAAAAGTATCAGGGTGGACCTGGGAACAACAGAAATTAAGAGGTGGTTCCATGCTTCTCACAACCTGCAGCAAGTTCACAATCCGGCAGCAAGTTCACAATCAGTGAACTTGCTGCCGGATTCAGTTTATCATCATACACACGAACAAATCATTGCCTGCTATCTTCTTGAATCTCATTCACCTTTTGTCCTTTTCTCAATCTTCCCTGTACTCAGTTTTTATCTCTTATGCTCACTTCCTGTAACACCTGCATACTGGTGGCATTATATGGAGTTAAACAATTTGAAAAAAAATTTAAATATCAAATTGGCATAAGTTCATGATTATTTTTTTTTTTGGCTTCATTTATGATTTGGGGTCAAGTGGTTAAGATGTATCAGATCAATGGATGGTTTCCTGTCTGTTGTTAGGAGTTGCAGGTTTGAATCCTGCTGAATGATACATATTTTCACAACAAAATTTCTCAAAAATACTCAGACTGGTAGAGTTACATCTACTGTTTAATTAAAAACAGAATATCTTCCCAAATATGAGTATCTATTAAAAATAATGTTCAGACAAATTAAATATGTTGGTTGTTAATCCATTTGGTAAATCTCTGGAACTTTCCATAAAATATGATTATGAGTAAAAATTCCAGTTTGAGAAAGAAATATGGATATTGTTCTGAAAGTATGGTATATCCTATTTTTTGTTGCATTCCCTAT
Source organism: Ascarosepion bandense (assembly GCA_037127315.1). NCBI lineage: Eukaryota > Metazoa > Mollusca > Cephalopoda > Sepiida > Sepiidae > Ascarosepion > Ascarosepion bandense. The sequence continues at coordinate 3,426,800 of JBBBDQ010002011.1, read as the reverse complement.
GTCTACTGCATGATATCATACAAACATTTTTTGATAATGAGGTTCAATACCTGCTAACAGAAAGCAAAGTTTAGTTTTGCTGGGGAAAATATTCTTGGAAAAAATATGATCAAAACCATATTCTGTAGTCAGAGATTCCAACCAAATGAACTACAAACCTGTAAAAATGTTGAATAATACTATTGCTGAAATGCACTGATAATATTTACAAGTATCTGAATATTAGTCAAAACAGTACCAAAAAACAACTCAGTCTTTGAAACATTTGATATTCTTTAAATCTGCCAAAAGGTAATTTTAACTTGTATTTTTAATTTTAATTTTTGCCTAATTGACCTCTGTAACATGATAACAAGGCAGGTGGTTGCAGAATTTTTTTAAATGAAGTTCTTTCATGGAAATCTTATAAAATGTTCAGATAACTGTATCAATATCAGTTCCATCTGGCACTAGGACCAAATATAAATAGTAATCTATCTAGATGATTCTGTTCATATCTATATCAGCCTTTTTGCTTTTTTCTATCTCAGTAATTTCTTTTTAATGTTCTCAGCCTTTTGTTTTGTTATTTTCCTTTTTTACTCCAAGCAAAGCAGGACCACCACTACTGAGTAGGGGGTTACAACCAAAGAAAAAACTGGGTACAGAGGGTTTTGAAGAAAGGATACAAGATGAAGAGGATTCAAGAAGACAGAAAATTGAAATTGATGTTGTATTTAAATTTTTGGAGATTTTAGCTATCAGGGAAGCAAATAAATGAAAAGTAGTTTCACTGGTGAGAAGTACAAGAAAAGAAACTGTTAGAGTAGTATTAGTAGTTATTTTTAACTATTTCAGTGGGAAGAAAAAAGTTTGATTAATATACCAGTCTAGTATCACACTTAAATTCATGTGGTCAAAGTTGCAGAGAAAAAAACTAGTCAGAGCAGTTGCCAAGAAAATATCGGTGAGAAAGTGACTGATGTTGACATGTCTGATCAAAACTGATTACCTCTCAGATCCTTCTTTGGATTTTGTCGAGAATCTCCAGATGAATAGCAGGAGCACCTGACCAGATATGGCAGCAGTATTCAATGCGCAGACGAATGGTAAATTTATAAATATGCATGCAAGATGGATTCTGACAAGAAAAAATTTTCTGGTTTGCACACAGAGTGATCTAACTTACCTTGTAGTAGATGCAGCTATAGATTCAATGTCAGTCAGTTAAGTGCCTTACGTGATACAACCTTGGGCGATCATGTCTCAAAAGAGATATGATTGACTGTGAAGAAGATTATCTCACAGTAGGTTGCTATTACTTTCTGTGGTAGACTGGTTGCCAGCCAAGGCTTTAGAACCCAATCCATCCTGTTATTTAACCTATAACTGGAGGAAAGTGATGGATTAATATCTTTCCTAAAGGTATTTGAATACAAGGAATTCAACTGGAATTTAAACTCAGCTCCTTGACTTCTCATTCTGAGACAATATTCATTGCACCACAGCACACATCCATATTCAATGTAGTTGTTTCATTTCAGGATAGTTAAAAAAGTAATACCAAGGAGACACAGTGTATTGTTGTGTTACTCCAGCAAAATACTGTTAGCTATGCTGGTGGTAGTTAAAGAAGAGCAATTTTGCTTTGGTGGCATTAAAATTTACAAGCAATTTCTTGCCCCAGCTAACCACTGACTGAAAGTCCAATTCAAGAGTAGTAGCCAAGTTTACTTTGTCAGCCTTGGAAAATTTCCTATTGAAACAAGAGTAAACAGTAGTATCATTTGCATAGATGCCTACTTGGGAACTGATGAGATCAGGGAGAACATTGATGAAGGACAGAAACAGCATAGAACCTAGGATAGAGCCTTTGCATTAATCCATCTGGAAGCTTACCCATTCAAAACACCCTTCAAGTTGGAAAGAATGATTGTACCAAACAATTGTCTAGAAATTCTTAAGCCCTGGAACTTGTACAGAAGTCCAGGAGGCCAAATCCTGTTAAATGCTTTTGAGATATCTCCAGCTACAGCTTGAACTTTGGCATTATCATCAAGAACCTGGTATACATATTCATCCATGGCCATTAACACATCAGCAGTAGACCTTGCAAATTATAAGGCATATTGTTTGTCAGAAAGTAGATGATTATGGTTAAGATATGTAACCACTTTTGCATTGATTAGAGCCTTGAATATTTTATTAAAAATTAGTAAGAAGCTAATAGTGTGATAGTTACAGGGACCAGAGTGTTCTCCAGACTTCTTAAAAACTAGAACTACAGATGAGGATTTCCAACAAGCTGGAAAGTAAGAAGCATAGAAGCAATAGTTGTAGAGTTTGGAGAAAACAAAAAATGAAAGCTTCAATGCCAGAGGCACATTTCTGAATAAAGAGACTAAAAGCTTTGTTTGAAGGAACATCATGAAGGAAATCACAAAACGAGTCCCAATCTGCTACTTTATAACAAATAGATGTTTTGTTGAAGGTTCCTGGATCAATGGGGCGCAGAAAGATGTTTACAATCACCACTGCATGATTAGATTTGCCAAGAGAGCAGGCCTGCATAGCATGACATGAGTCAGAGATCTAAAAGATGTGTGAGCCTTCAAGGTTACTGGGAAAATGTGTGGTGAAGCCCACCACTTGCGTGAGTGATTAAGAATTTAAGCCTTTTCTTTTTATCCATTGTCTTTTATCTTTTCTATCTAAGCTATTTATTTATTCTTCTATAAAAGCTTTTTCTTTTTCTGTCTATCTGATCCTTCTTTGTCCGTGCATCAACTGATATTTAAAACAGGTGTGATTTCTTTATCATTTAGCAACAGAACGTTTTCAGTCTTAGAGTAAAAGAAAATGAGAAGAATTGATTTTAAAGTCTTAAATCTTGGATTTGATCATCTAGATTTTAATTGTCATCAAAACTGTCAAGGTAAAAAATCTTTCTCCTGTTTTATCTTTTCCAATTGAGATCTGTTTTGTTTTTTTTTAAATAAAAGTCTTAAGCCAAATGAAAAATTATGTATACATTTAGAATTAATACTTTTTAAAAAATTGTTCAAATTATTACTTTTCCTTACAGAGAATGGAAGGAGAAATAGAAAAAGATACAAAATATATTTAAAGGAAAATTGAGAAAAGATAAATAAATGAAGACATGGGAGCAAAGGAAGAAAATAAAAGTAAAAAGAAACTGTAAATATAAAACAAATATCTAAAACAGATGGAATTAAAACTCATTGATTGTTTTTATGCTCTTGTAGGTTATTTTAAAATCAAAACATATTTCAGATTGTTGGAGACTTGTTCCCAAGTGATCTGTTAAGTCAATAATGACAGGGCTTGACAATGCTCAAGTTTGGGGATCAGACAAGAACCGGTATTTACAAACTGAAGCAAGGAGACAAAAAAGAAAATCGAGAGATTTAAATGAAGATACAGAAGAAAAAAAATAACAGAAAAATAAAGAGGAAGTGTAAATATACAAAAGTATGTAAGGTTGATGAAATTAGAAATTCAAGAAAAGAAAAGACATAAGTGAAGATATGAAAGGAAGAAAATGAAAGACAACAGAATAAGATCAAGAGAGGGATTAAGAAAAATATATACGTAAAATTCAATGGAGCTTTTAAATTGAAATTTTCTTTTATTTCTGCCAATTTTTTTTAATCACTTGAGAAGGATTATTGAAATTATTTTATGTTATTATCTCTCTATCATTTTCTAGGGGTCATGATACGGCAATGTAATAATAATCCCAAGGCAGACTCTGTCAATTTTATTTTCCATAGAACTATGGATGTCAGGCTTTTATGTTGTTGCGTGCAAAATTTTATTCATACTTAAACATTAAAAATTAATTTCCTATCTCACTGAATCTTCACTGATATTTATATAATGTGTACAGTTACAATGGTCTGGCACATCAATCTCAGTACTATGGGTCAAATTTTAATGATTTATGAATTAGCGTTTGAAAATAAAATCCTTTAAAATTTAGAAAAAAGGAAAAGAAGAAGATTCAAGTTAACTGAATTACATTCGCTCGATCACCGAAGTTAAGTAACGTTGAGCCTGGTCAGTATTAGATGGGTGACCGCTTGGGAATACCAGGTGTTGTAAGCGTATAGTGATGGATGTGTGTTGTGGTGCAGTGGATATCGGCTCGGAAAGAGGAATTGGTGAGCCAAGTTGGGAAAGGTATTAATCCGTCCCTTCCCTCCAGTTATAGGTTAAATAACAAGGGTAGGACTTGGGGACCCTGCCCTTAAAAACAAATCCCAATGAATCTTGATACAAACAAAAACAATAAAACAAATAAACTAAATAAAACAAATCAAAACGATTTTCAGCATTAAATGACCTAATGAAGTTTGACATGCTGGTTAAATAAACCAACCAACCAACATCAATTACTTTCCAGTCCTGGGTATGATGGTAAACTGCATCCGGCAGCAAGGCCTCTAATTGGGAGGTTGTGAGGAGCATGGAACCACCTCTTAATTGCTGTTGTTTCCAGGTCCACAAAATCCCACCCCAATATAAACAAACAAAAATAATAAAACAAATAAACTAAATAAAACAAATCAAAACGATTTTCAGCATTAAATGACCTAATGAAGGTTGATATGCTGGTTAAATGAATCAACCAACCAATATCTCCACAAATTCTAGTCTTTTGTAGCTCTTAATAAATTTTGTCATTTTCTTTTCTCACCTAAACCCTGTTCTGTCACTCATTTACTCATGCTTGCTAGGTAGGTTATGTCCTGTGAGTAACAAATTTTTCAAGCTATCTTTCTATATTATGCTGCCAAGAAATTTTAACTGTTTATGATGTTAAGTATAAGTATCATTTTGTACCTATTTTCTTTAAAAAACTTCATTTTTCTTTCTTTGCTGCTCACATATTTCATCTGTGGTATCCTTAACATCCTTCTGTAGAACCACATTTCTGTTGCTTCAAGTATCTTTATTTGATTGTCCAACATTCACTGCCATATATGAACACAGATATTGCATAAAGGTTTAGTACTATTTTCTTTGTCGCTAATGACATTTTCTTGCTTATCAGTTTAGAATGAGAAATTGGACAGCCAATTTCAAATTCCAGTCGAATTCATTTCATTTATTTTCACACAAATTTTATTGGGAAAGGTATCAATCCATCTCATCTCCCTCCAGCTTTGGGTGGAATAGCAAAACTGATTGAGTTCTATAGATTTGATTGGCAACTACAGAAAATAATGGCAACTAACTGCAGAAAAATCTTCTGCCTAGTCAAAGAGTGCATTATGTATAGCAACTAACTGAATACTTTGTTTAGCTTAAACAGTTAAAGATAAAGCACATTTTCGCACAGCAATTTGTATTTTTGATCAGTTTTGCAATCTTTCCTATAAGATTATTTGTAATCCATTTGCCAAGAGTGCTAGATTGCTATGTGATGTCAGTTCTTCAATACAGCAGTGAATGCTGGACAGTATCATCAAAGATGAGGAAAAAACTTGAAGCAGTGGAAATGTGGTTTTACAGAAGGATGCTGCAGATATCATGGACTGAACATGTGAGCAATGATGAGGTCTTGGAAATGATGGAAATGAAAAAGAAATTAATACTGAGCATCAGGAAGAGACAGCTAAAGTTCCTGAAATGAGGAAGAAGGGCTTGGAGAATCCAATACTAACAGGCCAGATAGAGGGAAAAAGAGCCAGGAGAAAGCAGCAGATAACATATTTGAAGGATCTGATCATGTGGATGATGGAACGAGGGTTGCATGTTGCAACAGGAGAAAGTGTGCTAAGAGCCACCAGGGACAGGGAAGATGTGGAAAGCCATGATTGGCTACGTCCTGAAAGGACATAGCACATAGAAGAAGAAGTAATAAAAGTAAAAAAAATGATGACTGAAGTATAAGCAAATAGAAAACAAAGCAAAGGAAATTCAATGAAAACAGTATTTTAATCAGTATCACCCCATGCAAGGCAGTAAAGCCACCAAGACAATGCGTTACAGGATGTGGAAGAACTACCAACAGAAACAGGAAAAGGAAAGAGTAATCAAAAAGGCAGGAAATAATGACCTAAATTACATTTAAATTTTTGTGGATTCATTTTGGCTGAAAAGCTCATGCTACTTATTTAATTAATCTGCCTTTTCTATAGATATTTCCATGTTAGTTGTTTGATTGGGCTCTAGTCCTTAGTACCTCAACAGTATGGATTTAAGCATAATACTAGATTGTCTATTAGGTCTCATCATTTTACTGTTGAAATAGATATAACCATGTCTTCATTTAATGCCTTCTTTTTATACTTTTCTTAGGTCTTCTGCTCAGAAATATTAAGTAATGCCAAAGACTTATTTATTTTATAAAAGAAAACTTTTTTCTAAATATTATGTTTTACAATAACAAACAATAAAGAATGCCAAGAAAAGAAAAACATCAACAATTTTAATTTAAATTATTTTCATAAAAATTGTTGATACTGCAGAGATATTGACTGTTGATCAGGCAGGAAAGAAACAATGTACTTAACTTGTGCTGTTGGGATCATTAATAAAAAAAATGTCTTGCTATTATCATTACTAACCTTTTATATTTACAGTGGTCATGTGACAGAGTTACCACATGATCCCTGAAGTTGCATAAAAGGAGAGGAAATCTATCATTTAAAAAATTACCTTCCATGTTACCAAGTTATCAGAATGTTATACTTCACAGGAAAACAGTAATCTTTTTTGCAATTTAAGGTAGGTGCTATAGCTTTTTTTCTCAACCTGACAAGTCTCTGTTTGTTTGAGGGATCAGGGTCATTTTCTTGATAATTCTGCAGAAAAATCTATGAAACATTTTTAAAAATCGTTAAGTTTTAAAGACTTTATTGATAATCATTGAGCAGCTGATCAAAGCTCTTTTTATAATATAATCATTCCAAAGTACGTCTTGCACATTTACTAATCTAATTGTCCATGGATTGAATACTATTGCAATATTTAGTCTGGTTCTCCTGCTATACAACTTGAGGTTCTTGACAAAATCCAAAGAAGGATCTGCAATATAATCGACCTTTACTTGGCATCTTGACTTTAGTCACTTCCTCAACTTCCCTGACTTGCCTAGAAATATTTTCATAGTAACTGTATTGACAAGCACTTTTCTCTGGGGCCTTGACTGCATGGGACTAAATTGTGATTTTTGTTTTACCTGATGTCAAATCCTTATTATTCTTTTATGAAAAATTAAGTTTTTGCAAAAGCAAAACAAAAAAATGTCACTTTTAATGAGGTTTCAAAATAAAATATGAGTTTTTTCTATTAAAAATTAATATTTCCAAATAAAGTGTTCAAGGTACTGGTCATTTCAAACACTATTCAATATTCAACATAAAATGACGAAACTGTTTACTTTAAAATATTTTTCTGTTCCATCCACCAAAGAAACAAACATTGGGAAATGAAGTTTAAGATTTCTACTTCATCGATGTGTGTTGTGGTACAGTGGATATTGGCTCGGAACGAGAAACTGGGGAGCCAAGTTCGAATTCCAGTTGAATCCATTGTATTCACTTACGCGCAAATACCCTTGGGAAAGGTATTAATCTGTCTCTTCCTTCTAGTTATGGGTTAAATAGCAGGACAGATTGGGTTCTATAGCCTTGGTCGGCAACCAGTCTACCGCAGAAAGCAATGGCAACCTACTGCGGGATAATCTTCTGCCCAGTCAGTCATGTCTCTTTCGAGACATGATCGCCCAAGCGTGTATCACATATGGCACTTAACTGACTGACTTCATCGACAATGGACAGCATGTATTCTAAAAAAAAAAAAATTTTTTTTTTTATTGTTATTTTGGTATTTATTTACCTTCCTAATTCTGGTTCTTGTCCAATCACTAAAGTTAAAGGTTTTGGCTTTAAGTAACCCACAAAAGGTTGATAAGATGTAAAAATGAAATAAATCAATCAACCTTCCAAATTAGGTAAATTGTGGCACATAGAATTTTTTATAATAGCAATCCCATGCATACTACACATATGGTGTTACACAGCGGAAAGTGAGCAATCTCTGCAATTACTGCTATCAATTGATACAGATATTTTTAAATATAATAATGATTTATTAATACAATTCCTACTAATTAACCTATAGCTGGGGGCAAAGAAGTGGATTCATACCGTTCCTAAGGGTATTTGCATATAAGTGAATATAATGAAGATGACTAGAAATGAAACTTAGCTCTACAATTTCCGAATCCGAACTATTATTCACAATACCACCCATATATCCAAGCTTACAGGATATGATATTCACAAACACTCACTCATCTAGATACTGACCATGTTGTATGTTGCTTAATTTCAGTGATCATATGAGAACTGTTTACTTTCTTAGTCTCTATAAAAGGAAAACTGTAAGAACATTAAAAAAAAAATTGAAAAACTTTCTACTTTTCCCCATTGTATTCAATGAAACATGTATAAAACAATGATTCTTGACCAAATATATTTACGCTCTCACACCCCGATTGAGCACTCTGGAAGAATGGTAGACTTTGAAAAACAGTAGCTACTCTGGCATGTACGCATCACTCATTCAGCAATGAATTAGAGCACTCTGACTATTGGGCATGTATAATGATAATATACATGCTAAAAAGTCTGCCTTCTTCTACCGAGTGCCCATAGCCCAGAGGTAGAATTGCCGACTGATGCCAGTTCAGTCAGGTTTCAATCCTGGGTTAAAAGAAATTGGAGTCTCACCCTACTGATGAGCTGTGATACAGTGAAACAGATCTGTCTGCAGATGACTATATATATACACATATTAAAATCAAAAATAGGGGTTTTTCCAGCGAGAGAAATTGATATAGAAGAAAAAAGTGCAAGAAGCTGTGAATGTTTTGTTCAAAGTGTAGTTTTATTGTTGTTATTATCATTATTAATATTACTTGTTTTTTGTATGATATATTAAATGTCCATAATGGTATTTGTGTTGTTACAAGTGCTTTGAGTTTAAAGTTGACTCTCGTCAGCTGAATAAACTTGTGACTTCACATATTGAGATTCATTTGTTTTTCTGATGGCCAAGGTATCGTGTATAAATAGGTAAGTTGTGAGCAGGTTAGAAAGTTCATATGCATGCATGCGTGTGTGCAGGTTGGGTTTTTTCACACTCGCACGTTAACTCTCTTTCATCACCTTTTGTTGGCAATAAAAAGTTTTTCATCTTTATACTCCAAAATTGTTTTCAGTAATTTTGATTCAGTTATACTCTATGGGTCATCTAGTTCTTTTTATTGTTTTTGCAATAAAATTGGTGCTTACGTATTATCGGGAGGACCTTTAAAAAACGACTCAAAAATTAAAGTAAATTATTTATTGAAACGGTTAAAACAATAAAATAACATTACATTTGTAATTCCGGAGGCCAGAACGTCGCAATAGCTTCCAAAAGTGACTCAAAGACATCAGTACAGGCAACATGCTTCCGCCACATGAATTCGGCCAAATACGACTCCAAATGGTGACGTGCAGTGCCACAGTGCTTCTTGTTTCGCCACTTTGTCGATCCCCATAGGCGTTCCACTGTCTGCGTATGAGCCCCGGTGTTCGAATCCACAAAGTTGTACTTGTGGTTGACGTTGAGGTGATGAAAGCCTGATTTTTCCAGTTCCTTGGTGTTATAAGCGGGGAAAAAAAAGAAAAAGTAAAAATCAAAGGTCCTCCCGATAATACGTAAGGACCATAAAATTTTAGGTTTTTTTTGGTCACGTTTGAATTTATTGTGTCTGTGTGTGTGTCGCTTTTTTTTTTTTTTTTTTTTTTAATCATCTCACCCCAAGCAAGGCATTCCACTGCCATTATTGAGCATGGGGCTACATAGGGGAAGGTAAAGAGAAGGAGTGGTTAGACATAGGGAATGTCAGGAGGAAGGTGACAGATGAGTAAGGATAGCATGGATGAGGGTTGGGCAGATGGGAAGAGTGTTTGATAGAATGGGAGCAGGTTAGTATGTTAGGAGGTGTCTATTGACCTTATGTTTAAACTCCTGGAGATTGTAGCCATCAGGGAAGCAATCCTGTGGAAGAGAATCTTAAATTAAAAAATCTTAAGTTTTTCATGTTGTTTTGTTGAAGGGAAGGCCTGTATTTTTTTATAAATATTTCTTCCTGCATCATGAGCATGTCATGATAAGTTTCTAAATAGTTATTAACCACTAGACAGAGAGAGAGAGAGATGGGCATTTGTACAGGAGTGAATGTAATGAACTTAACCAAAATTTGAAGTCAGCTCTTTCCATTACACCATGCTTTTTATAACCATAATTTCATGAAGGAGGAAATGTGTGAGACGTACTGAATCAAATATTATTTTCTAACCAGTAACAAAATAAAAAAAATTATACAGTGTGTAGTGAATTATTTGATAATTGCTCTGTTTCTCATGCTGAAGAATGTGCAAGTTCTTCACCACCAACAGTTTTTGTATTCGTTGCTTTAAAATGAAATACAAGTATAAGAGTTCTGTCTGTACAAAGATAATTTCTCAGTTTTCAAAGAATCCATATGAAGCAAAAACATGTTCAGTGCCAGATGAGACTGCAGCTGGCAGAAATTGTTTTAATGCAAATGGTGTATCACTTCTCAACTCACTTGCATGTGAATTCTATGGTTTATGGGCTGATACCAGTATGCTTACATTGTGTGCAAATTCTCATATTTTTCTTTTTGTCAGCAAAGGAAACAACTCAAGATGTGAACTATGAATTAAGGAAACTGTATGTGTGGTGTGGTCTAACAAAAAATGACTTCAAGTAAGAAATCAGAGTGTCAATTTCAAATTGCAGTTGGGTTTGTTATTTTCACTTATGCACAAATATCCTTGAGAATTATATAAATCCAAATCTTCCACCCACTGCCTGGGTTAAATAGCTAGATAGACTGAGTCCTATAGTCTTGATGGGCAACCAATCTACTGCATAAATAAATGGCAACCTACTGCAGAAAAATTTGCCTAGTCAGTCATGAATAAAAAAAAAATGATTGTCCAAGTGTGCCTCACAATCTGATGTTTCTTTGTCAGCAAAATAAACAACTCAAGATGTGAACTACACGTTGGAGAAATCAAACTTTAATATCTAGGAAGTTTAACAGAGGATAGAAAATGTGACACTGAAATCTGAACATGCATTGGAATAGTGAAAAATGTATTTCAAAAGCTAAGCAAAGTATTAAAATAAATGAAGGTTTTGTTAGAAACAGAGAAAAGAGTACTGAACTGCTATGTAATATCAACCTTCCTATATGGCAATGGATTCTGGGCAATCTCATCACTGATAAAGAAAACAGAAATGATGTCTGACATAAGAAAACCATAGATTGAATATTTTAATCATAAAATAATTTGAGAAAAATCCAAGTAAAATGGACACTTATACATAGAATCAGAAAAAGATACTTAAAATTTCTGGGGAACTATGAGAGAAGAGGGCTTGGAAAACTGATACTCACAGGATTTGTTAAAAGAAAGAGATAAATGAAAGCAGAGAATAACCTACTTAACAAGCTTGAGTAAATAGATGGCAAGAAAATGGATAAGGAGAAATAGCAAAAAGATAAATATCGCTAACAGCTACAAAAGATAGGAAGTTGTGGAGGACCTTGATAGCCCACATCTTGAAGAGACATGGCACACAGAAGAAGTTGTCTATCTACCAAGGAAATATCTTTAACACCAAAAATATAATACTGAACAAAAGCAAATACATAACTGACTATATTTTTATGAAATGTTTATTTGAAGAATTAAGATAAAAATATTTGCAGGGAACGTACTCCTTTCATGCACATCAGTGAGTTAAGGGCCGTACGTGATTCACACTTGAAACATGACAGACTAGGCAGTACATTTTCCTAGATTGTCATTACTTTTAGTGGTAGACTGGTTGCTAACCAAGACTATAGAATTCAATCTATCCTGCTACTTAACCCATAGCTGGAGGAAGAAGAGATAGATTAATATCTTTCCCACAGATATTTGTGTGTAAGTGAATGCAATGAATTAATAAAAAAGAAGAAAGAAAATATGATTTTTCAAAGATGTTTTTCAGCTGCTCCTGCTACTACATATTTATTCTACAGCCAACCCAACTGCTAGCATCACCTAGATATATTTAAATTATGTGCAAGAGTGACTTTGCAATTTCATGATTTTGTGAACAAGTAAGGACTATTTCTTGATGACATATACCACTGCAATATTTTTTATTCATCGATTAGTGTTTTTCTTTGGTGATAAGGTCAAACCATGATGGTAATAAGGGAAGTTTTCCCAAAAAGCTTTATCATATAATCCTTTCCAAATATGAACTGTTTCAGCAAAATGTCATTCTATATTTTCTCAAAGGAAAAGTGAAATTTATTTTTTACAGAACCTCAGCTATTAGCTGAATTAGAGAAAATAATTTTTTTACAAATAACTTCAGTGCCAGACAAGACACTTTATTTTTTATTTTCGTAATTATTTCAGAAACTTAAATGAGAATTTGTTTGTTAATATTTTATCAAATGACCTGTATTGACCATTTCCTTGACAGTATTATGGCGGTTCCTAAAGTACTGTGCTAAATAAACAGCTGTTTTTTTTTTTTACCTTAGAATCTTCCAGACCAGGAGCTAAGGGATTTAAAATGCAGGCTGAACATCTATAAGCGAACACCTGCAATTCATTTCTTCTAACAGATTTTTCTTATCCTGCTGATACTGGATGCATTACCTGTCCCTACATGGCCGACAAAATATTCTTCTGACATCTCTATTAAAGAAATTGCATTCCTTGAAGGTATTCTGCAGAGTAAGGTTGGAAAGATACGTCTGTTGTGTTAACTGCGTATATGTGACCAGCTGATATTTTCAGAGTCATGCATGGAATATGTGACCAGCTGATGCTGTCAGAATGACACATGAAATACGTCTATTATGAATATTGGAAGCCTATCTAATGAAAGACACACATTTTCACTTTTCAAATCATTTGTGCATTTTTTATATTTGTGCTCAGGGACTAGTCTTGCTGGTGGTGTATATACTGGCTTCACCTTCTCTACAATCCGACAAGACTGAGAATTATTTATATTATTTACAGCTGAACTAATGTCCTCATATTTGTTGTTCTTATCACACTGTTTCAGCCATTTTACCCTCCAAGTATTTATCAAATTGAGTCACTTTCAAAGAAATCTTTATTTAATCTATGGTAATAGATTGTTTGTCCTCCAAAGGACAAAGCTGGAAGCGGCCGAAATGTGGTTCTACAGAAGGATGCTACGGATATCGTGGACTGAGCATACAAGCAATGACGAGGTGTTAGAAAGAATGGCAACAAAAAGGAAATTGATGCTGAGCATCAGGAAGAGACAACTGAAGTTCCTGGGACATGCAATGAGGAAGGAGAGCCTGGAGAACCGGATACTGACTGGACAGATAGAAGGAAGGAGAGACAGAGGAAGGCAGCGGATAACATATTTGCAGGGACTGATCAGGTGGATGATGGAACGGGGGTTGCCAGGAACAACAGGAGCAAACATACTAAGAGCCACAAGGGATAGGGAGACGTGGAGAGCCATGATCACCTACGTCCTGAAGGGATAGGTCACATAGAAGAAGAAGAAGAAGAATAGATTGTTCCCATTCATACTCCATCTATATGGATATTTTTCTTTGCAGTAATATTGCATGTTTGTTTTCAGAGAATTTGCTCTACTGGAGCCTGAATTTGAACTCAAAAGTATGAGGCCAACAGATTCATGAACCAATATATTCATTCTGTTCACTATTGTCCCATGAGACAATATTTAAGCTAAAATTTATGACATTAAGACTAATATTCTTATTGCTTATCTGCAGTTTAATTAAAAAGTTCAGTTTGAAAATCCCTGAAGGTTACCTAAATCAATACATACCTGAAGAAGGCTCGGATGGGGGGGGGGGGGGGCACCAGCTGAGACAATGAGATACTACAGGTGTGACATTACTCTAACTGTTAAGAATGTAAATAATAACTTCTGTAATATATCACTTTGAATGGCAGAAGTAATTGACAGGTACTTCTGGCTGTAGGTAAGGTCAATAAAGGACATAGTTGGTTGAGAGATATATCCAGCTGTAAATAATGTCAACAAAGTGCAACAACAAAAAGAAAAATGCAAACAACAACTGGCTTAAAAACTAATAGACCACCAGGAATGATTGACAGATACATCTGACCGTTGATAACATCAACAAAGAGACAACACATAAAAGCAAAAATGCGAAATGCGTGGAAGTTTTAAAACTATATACAGTTTAGAATTTTTGACTGAACAGACATAGATCCCCGATGGCTTCCAACATCCTGTTTGTGTGTGTGATCTCCTTCCTGTTTCACATAAGTGTCACCAACAAAGAACAAGGTTACATTTTTATATATATACAAATATATATATTAATCATCCACATACAAGCCTGTTTTGCTGTATCACAGCTCATCAGTGTGGCTAGACGCATCCACTTGCTTCTGGTCAGGATCGAAACTCAACCGATTTGGTGTCAGTCGGAGTCGCTACTCCCTAAGCCATAGGCACATGGAATCAGAGAAGGGAAATTTTAATGTATTGTATAGAAGCAGTGTATACACATGCCAGTCACCGAAAGAACTCAATTCATTTCTGAAGAGTCACGCTTATATCACAGAAGTGGAAACTGTTTTTAAAATTTTCTTCTCTAGAGAGCTCAATCGTAATGAGAGCATAATATATTAGTCATCCATATACAAGCCTGCTTTGCTGTATCAGAGCTCATCAGTGTGGCTAGACACATCCACTTGCTTCTGGCCAGGATCGAAACTCAACCGATTTGGTGTCAGTATATATACAGTTCCTTCATGTTTTTCTAGCTCTAGCAGCAATATATAATAATTCTCATTCTAGAAATTCAGAAAGAAACAAGGATACTGCACAAGTTGAAATGAAGAACTGGTGGCAGATACAATTCTGGAAACATCTTTATCTTGTCCTTTGATTTCTAATTGATCCTGTTTCCCAGCTTCACTCTTTCCCTTTGCATATTAGGGTTAGCTGAATAGTTCTTAGGCTAACCAAAATATAAACATAAGTATTTACAATAGTTGGTAGACTAAAAAATATGCACGTGTACAATATGAGCATTGGCTGGAAAGTTTATAGGCTGACCCAGATACAAATGTAAATATACATATAGTTGGTAGACTAAAAGACATGCAAGTGTACCAGAATAGAACAGCTGGCTGGCAAACTGTTGTATTCTGTGACACATGTATGTCTTTTAGTCTACTTATATTTATTGCATTGTGGTCCAGTGGATATCAGCTCGGAGCGAGAAATCGGGGAGCCGAGTTTGAATTCCAGCTGAATTCATTGCCTTCACTTACACACAAATACCCTTGGGAAAGGTATTAATCCGTCTCTTCCTTCCAGTTATGGGTTAAATAACAGGACAGATTGGGTTCTATAGCCTTGGTCGGCAACCAGTCTACCGTAGAAAGCAATGGCAACCTACTGCGGGATAATCTTCTGCCCAGTCAGTCATGTCTCTTTCGAGACATGATCGCCCAAGCGTGTATCACGTATGGCACTTAACTGACTGATATTTATTTCTAGATACACTTATCATGTTTGCCTTCCTACTCCTTGTTCTGATGTCCATTGAGACAATCTTGTTAAGTAGGTTACTTGTTTCTCTCTGTTCCTCTTGACTTCAGTATGTCCTGTGAGTATCAAATTCTCTAAGATGTCTTTCCTTATTAGGTATTCTGAATGTTTTACTTCTCTCTCTTGTTCTAAGTAGAAGTGCACTTGTATTTACAAAATAATTCTGTAGAACCACATTTCTTTTGCTTCACATCTCTTCCTCTGTGAGGTTTTTCAATATTCACTGCCATGTAGGAAGAAAGATATTACAGTACAGTTTAAATTTTTAAGGTGGATTTGTTTTTTAGATTACAAACCCTTTGTGACTTATTCAAAACTGAAACATATTTTTGAATTATAAGAGTATTTATTTTTTTTTTTGAGTGCATATTGCACTAGCAATTTTATTTTAGAATAACAATGATTTTGCCAAATAAAAAATATACTATTTAACCCAAAGCTGAGGGGTGGAGACTGCTTCATATTTTTACTTAAGTGAATGTAAAAACCTGACCGAAATTCAAACTTGACTATCCAGTTTCTCATTCAAAGCTGTGATCTATTACACCAACATATTTTTAAAGGGTAGAAGATGAAAAAATGGTAAAATTGGATTGGAAATACTCTTTCATTTCCAATCAGTTATTATTGACCCTTGTTACAATTAGCAACAACCAGACAAAGTATATATTATGAAAGAATGCTTTGCAAAGTACATGGAGAATTGGATTCATGTCTTTCAAAATAGTATTACAGCTTTGGATTGACAGATCCACACATGTGCATAAAATTTGCAGATGTATATGACATACATGAAAGCTAATTTCTATATACTGTTTAGTGTATAAATAACAGCTGGCTCCTTGTTTTCCAAGCACATAATAACTTGTTTACAAATGAAGAATGTATATATTGTTGATTTATTATAATGTTTGACACCAAGATTGGAGCTTTTTCAGTATTTTTAATGATAAAAGATATTTTACCAAACAGTTTTTTTTTATTATAGATTGCTCGATATCAGGGTGGAGATTGAGAGTTGATAGTTTTAGCAATAAAAATGGATTAAAAAGAAATCAAACACCTGTACAATGAAAAATAAAAATAAGCAAAAACATAAATAAAAAGAAAACCAACTGATTACACTCAGTCTAAGACCAATCACCAACAGTCTGTTTCATTCTTGAATGCAATCATCAGGCCAGAAGAATGTATTCAAGCATGAAACTGATGTCAACATCAATTGGTGACAGTCTGTGTCCACTTTTACATTTTTATATACAGGGTGCGATAGGTAAATTGTCGTCATTCTATACTTTCAATTTCGCTTATGTTTATTATTTGTTTTTGACTTGGTTGACTGCACTGTATAGTTGGGCCAGTTGAGCACTATCTGTGAGAAAAAGAGCATCATGATGCAACTCACTCCACCAGAAATTTGGAAAAAGCATGCTCTCCTGCTTGGAATTCATACTGGAAGCACCAATACAAACATTTCAAAATATTTGGGTGTCAATCTGAGAACAAAAATGAGTCTGCAATGTATTTGATCCTGACCTGATCTTGACATTTCTCATTATGCTAATGTGACTTCTCTCAGTTTTTTCTACAAATATTTCCATGGCAATTCTTCTGATGAGATTTAATCCTTGAAGCCTCAACTGCATGAATTTAATTCTGCTACTAGACTGGCAAATAAGTCTCACTGATTTGGAAAGAGTCTGGTCAGTCTAATGGTGATTATGAAGTACGGCAGCTTAGGAAACTCACTCTGATTGTTCTGATAAGAAAAGAACACCAGAATTTGCAGGTGAGGGCCTCAAATTCAACACAGAGACCTACATCAAGTGTCTTAAGAAGGTAGTGATACTCTGGTTCAAGAGAGTGGTTGTTGGAAAACCTGTCTCTAGTAACAGAACTCTCCACCATGCAACACAATCATGGCTGTCAGACAATTTTTGTGAGCCCATCACCCTTTAGATCTTGTCATCTAACTCGCCAAACTGCAACCACCTTAATTATTATGTGTGGGATGCAGTTGAGATAGAGACCAACAAAACTCTGCTTAAACCAAAGATGAACTGAAGGCAATTTTTATGGCGGCATTCATCAACATATACAAAGAAACAATCCAGAAAATATACAGGAGATTTTCAAGTTTTCTTGAGGTCGTGGTTAAAGCCAATGTGGATTTTCTTCAATAAATTTACTCTTTAGTTTTTTCAAAATATTTTTGTGTAATTTTGGAAAATATATCTGTTAAAATGAAATGCAAGTATTATTTTCATTTAGGTGTAACTCAGAAGACAATTTATCCATCACACCGTATATATATATATATATATATATATATATATATATATAGCTATATAAAACCAAATTTGTAAAACTAGGTTATATAATCAAATTAATATGCAGCCTTTTAAGTCAGCCTCATGAGAAATCCATAAAATGTTGTATAATATTTATTGCCTTATTAGCATTAAAAATACTTTTTAAAAAAATATTTCATGTTTTGTCCTCATCAGATGGGCAGTGTCTTTCAGAAAATTAATTAATATTTTTTGACATTATTAAATTAGCAAAAAAGAGGCAATAATGTAGAAATGTCATCTGACTTGTTTCAAATGTGAAATGAACTGCAAAGTCATTAATAGATATATGGAGTCAATTTCATTAATTATTTGTAATAATGTTTGAATTATGTAAGCCTTTCCAATACATGATGTCTACCTTTAGTTAAATTTGATACAGTCATTTCCTGGCGTAATTCAAATTCATATTGCTTAATTAACAAAAATTGTAATTAAAAAAGAAAAATTCTTGTGGCCGACATTTTCTATAAGATACCATCAAAAATGTTGTTTACCTTCTTACCTCCTAAAATATTTCACCATATTCTTCATTGCAGTAATGCCAACATATTTTGGATTCAATAATTTTCTTTCCTGATTCTTCTTTTCAGCAATCTTTAATCTTTGCATACAATCAATTTTCATACAAGGAAAAAAATAGCTGCCTAAATTCATGTAAACCAGATCTTAATGCAACAGTTTTTATTTTTGTGCTCTTTGTCTATGTTGTGGACCCGTTAGGGGCCAGAAATAAAGACACAAAGAAGGAAAAGAGTTAAACAAAAATATTAACAAAGAACAGTAGTACAAAAAATATACAAAATAAAAAGGTCATCAGTGTAACTGTTTGGTCTGGTTGTTGAAGCTATCTGCTGGAAATAGACATCTGCCACAAAGCAGAAACTGCTGCTTATTTATATAGTTAGAAGTGTTCATGTGTGCATGAGTAAATTACCATTACAATCTATTATTTTGATATATTATCCTGTATAAGTCTCAAGAGCCAATCAAGATAGGGTATTACCCAATGAGGTGTTTCAGAGATGTTGGAAGCCCAGCTTTGGGCAAAAAGAAAAACAGACTGGGTTCTATTGCCTTGTGTGTCAACCAGTCTAGCAGAAGACAAAACTCTGAATTCTAAACCACCCTAATGATAAAGGGATTTGCATAGGGTTAATATGCCTACCTGTAAAGAAAAGCTAATATCATCAAAGAGGAAGGTTAAACTTAAAGCAACTGGAATGTGGCTCTACAGAAGGATGCTGCAGATATCATGGGTCGAGCATGTGAGCAATGATAAGGTTTTAGAAAGAATGGAAACAAAAAGGAAATTAATACTGAGCATCAGGAAAAGACAGCTAAAGTTCTTGGGACATGTGATGAGGAAAGAAGACTTGAAGAATCTGATACTCACAGGTCAGATAGAGGGAAAGAGAGATATAGGAAAACAGCAAATAACATATATGAAGGTCTTGAGCAGGTCGATGGCAGGGCAGGGTTTGGGTGAGGTAACAGGATAAAGCATGCTAAGCACCACCAGGGATAGGGAAATGTGGAAGTCCCTGCTCGCCTTCGTCCTGAATGAACATTGCACATAGAAGAAGAAAGTGATGATAATGTATATCAATAAACAACAAACACGTCTGTATATAAAAATATATCAGTG
The DNA here is from genome assembly GCA_037127315.1 of Ascarosepion bandense. Classification (NCBI taxonomy): domain Eukaryota; kingdom Metazoa; phylum Mollusca; class Cephalopoda; order Sepiida; family Sepiidae; genus Ascarosepion; species Ascarosepion bandense. Next base: position 3,407,093 of record JBBBDQ010002011.1, on the reverse strand, counting down.
ATATTTTTATTAATGAACGATGGACCGTGTAGCCTAGGGAACAGAGAGTGAGAGCGCGCTTCTAAGGGTTGACGGGTTGCGTACCCCGCAATAGCAGCATGCTATTGGAGGCAGCTGTGAACTGCCTTCCTTCGTGTTCTGTGGTTCTGCTGCTACTTCTGCTCTCACTTCTTCTGACTCGCGAATCCGTGTTTTCGCGGTCTTTATATATCTTCCAAAACCGGGACTTGTTTCTTCCGGCTTTGCCTTGATCACGCGACGCCCACGCAACGCAATTCTCAGAGTCACCTGTCTGTTTGCCTCTGAGTTATTTCCGCATCTGCCGGAAATAGGGTCAAAGTGACATCCGTTACTTTTCACCGACCGGAAACAACACGGCTTGTATCAGCCTTTCTTGGGTGGGCCAGACCGTTATATTACAATAAGTATATAAAGAAAATAAGAAAGTTAATGGCTGGATTATATAATTATTTTCTCTTTCAGTTACATGTGCTATCCATTTTAGTTGTTTCAGGATATGTTGAAGAATTGTCTTCTTTAAGAAGGATTTATTCACTTGAAATTGTGATCTAAGAAAATGGTTAAATGCTGATAATAATTCAAATATTTCTGAATGATGTCATGCATAACATCAACTGAAAAGTTTTAATCTGACAAAGCTATTCAGCTTTTTCGTTTTAAAATCAAACAAGTACAGAAATTTAAAAGTCTGGAAAATGTTCTAACAGAAGATTGAAAGTGTGACACTGAAATCTAAAGAAGTACTGGGATGGCCAGTTCTAAAAGCTAAGCAGAGTATTAAGAGACAGAAAAATTTTGTTATAAACAAAGAAAAGAGTTCTGAACTGTTACGTAATATTTGACTTGTATATTAGTGAATGATAGACAATCTTCTCAAAAATGAAGAAGAGACTTGATGCAACAGCATTGTGATTCTACAGAAATATACAAAGGATACCATAGAACATGTGAGCAACAATATGGTTTTGGAGAGAATGGAAATGCAAAGGAAACTTATATTTGACATCAGGAAGAAGCAGCTGAGGTTTCTGGGGAACATAATGAGAAAAGATGTCTTAGAAAACTTGATACTCACAGGACAGATTAAAGAACAGAGGAAAGTAATGCCAACACACATATGTTAAAAAAAATTGTCTAACTGATTTCATTTAAATATTTTTTTATGTTTCTATCATGTAAACAAAAAGAATCTGAATGAAATTGGGTAGATTATATGCACGAAAAAAGTTATTAAAACTAAAATGAACTGTTGCCCTCATCTTCATTGTGATATTCATGATGTTTCAGCTTTTGAACGGTCTGAGATTCTTCAGGTGAATGGAACTTTGAACCGAACCACCTCCTGATGTTTTAGTTATCTTCATTTAACTCAATTCTCTAAATGTTATTGTTCACCACTGCTGTCGCTAGATATTGACCACACAACCTTTTGGGTGATGTCACTGGATCCAGCTCAATTCTATAAGTGATTTCATTTAAATATTTTTTATATTTTCATCATATAAGCAAAAACAATCTAAATGAAATTAGGTAGATTATAAGCACAAAACAGTTGTTAAAATAACAAATTCTTCGTGTTGCTTTTCTTTTGTGAACATGTTTAGACCCATGAACATTTTTCCCTTAAAGTTGTTCATGACATAAAAAAAAGTTAGATATTTTTCTTTTATATATACAAAATTAAAAATTAAATGAATAAAAGTAATTTATTAAGGATGATAATCCTTAATAAATTACTTTTATTCATTTATGTTTTTCTGGTTCTCAGTTTTCTCAGTCCTGAGTTGTTTTGGTGTTTAGTCGGCAGTGTTGAGTTGTCTCTTCCTGTAGCAGACAGACATACTTGTATACAAGCAACCAGACATTGTTATAGTTCTTACTATATGAAATGGCAGATATTTCGTCCTATTGATACATTAGTCAGTTAATTAAGTGCCATAAATGATACACATGATCATGTCTCTTACAATCCATGACTAACTAGGCAGATTATTTTCTCACATTAGGTTGATATTTCTTTCTGCGATAGACTGGTTGCCAACCAAAGCTACAGAACTCAGTCTGTCCTTCTATTTCACTCATAGCTAGAGGGAGAAGAGATGGATTAACTCTTTCCCAAGGGTATTTGTACATAAGTGAATGCAATGAATTCAAACACGGCTCTCCAAATTTTAATTCTGAGCCAATATTTATTGCACCACAGTGCACATCCTGATGCATAATGAGAATATAATAGACAAAGCATGTGAGCAAAAATGAAGTCTGAAGAACTAATTTTATACTTACAATCATAAAGAGACATTTTAAATTTCTGGGATGCATAATGAGAAAATAGAACCTGAAGAATTTAGTACCTGTTATAACAACATCGATAATGTTGATTATGATTATGATAATTGTAAGCACTTTTGTTACTTAAAGGAATGCTGGGAGCAAAACAGACCCAGTGGTAGTTTGAACAAAACAGTTGTTAAGTTTACCACATCTTGTGTTGTCTTTGTGCTGCTTTTCAATGACAAGTCTCAGATAATTTATCTTTCCACTCTAAGCCCAGTGGGACAATACCCATGAGAGAAAGAAGGAAAAAAAAAATTGAAACAGTTTATGCTTCCTTAAAATGGCTTAGAATAATTTAAGAAAGACTAATTGCAAATAAAAGTATTTATATCTGAGAATAGTATCTTCATCATCATTTTTTTTCAGGTTATTCTTTTTTTAATGTCAACTTTCTTTAATTTTATACATTTATTTCCATCAGTGACACATAAAAATGTTGCTATATTTGTACATTACTTTTTGTAGAAAACACTGTTCCATTAACATTGACTTTTTTCACTTTCGTCTAATCTTGAAAAAAGCCAGTGATTGACAAATTTTGCTGTAATTGTTCATATCTTCCACTGCTATTGGACATCATTTCATCTTTTTTCTTTTCTACTTTCTTTTTTTACTTCTATACACACACAAATACATTTACCAAGTTTTAAAAAGCAGGAAGAATCTAGAGTGTTTCTGCTGGTGCTAATTGATACAAAACATATTCACTTTGAAACAATGGGTTTTTTACTTCTTTTTTTTTTAATATGTAATAAAAACAATGGATAAAATCTCAAGATTTTATTTTGATTTAGAACAGAAATAACTGAATTTTTTCCCAATTTGGTCATTGTCTGCCTTTCTTTCTTCTGATTTTCTGAATAGGTAACAAATGATGTCAAAGGGTTTTGTTAGAATGAAAATGCATGAATGATTTTGTTTACCATAATGCCAAGGCTTCAAAACATTTTTAAAATTTTATAGTAGTTTTATGTACTTTTATAATAAAGTTTTTTCACAACAACAAACCCTTTAAGTTTCAGGGTTGACACACAAAACAAGAATACCCATGATCTCAAACAGGACAGTCAAACCCTTCCAATTGGGGCAGTCTCAGACATACTCGATGTCTGGTAAACCTATGAATAAGAAAAAACATTGATTCTCTGAACAAATTTTCACTTATTAAAAATTAAGTAGGATAAACAGGATAAAGTCTGGTGCTTTTTACTATATATATTGTGATTTTTGACAAAAATGAGTCTGCAATGTATTTGATCCTGACCTTATCTTGACATTTCTCATTAAGGTAATGTGACTTCTCTCAGTTTTTTCTACAAATATTTCCATGGCAATTCTTCTGATGAGATTTAATCCTTGAAGCCTCAACTGCATGAATTTAATTTTGTTACTAGACTGGCAAATAAGTCTCACTGTTTTACACCTAGACATTTTTTATTTAAGCACAGTACTAAACTGGGGTTCACTAACTTAAAAATGAGCTGGCTTGATGTAGCAATAAATTCTATGCTAACAGTTTCTTTTCTCACACTTTTCACATGTGGAATTCCCTTCCAGCTCCATGATTTCCTGTCAACTCTAATCTTTTTTCTTTTCTCACATGTCACATCTGTGAAAATCCCTTCTGATTTTTTCCTTTACTACCACTAGAATTTTCAAAAATTAAATGCAGTACCAATCACTATTTTCTGTCTTCCTGAATAATATTCTGTTTTTACCCTTTCTTCTCATTTCAACTCATTCTCTTTCACTCCCAGAAACTCCATGTACCCTAGCTGCAGCATCTCATTACTCGGGGCGAAATTAATTAAAAATAAAAATGAAAAAAACTGTTTCTTTTCCTAACATTAAATATTTCAATTTTTCTTGTAACTTGAACAGGTGAAGAGGCTCATCCCTTGTTCCCCGTTTAGGATGTGGTTTCCGGCTTTCTCTTTTTCAATCGTTTCACTCTTATGTAGCCCCCTGCACACCAGTGGCCTTACCGCCTTGCCTGGGGTGATATGATTAAAAAAAAAAAACAAAAAAAAAAATTCAAGATTTATTGATGTAGACACATTACAGTATTTCTTGAAAGGAATTGTTTTAATTAACATTTGTATTGCTTTGGTTCAGCAATATTTTGAAAACAAAAACAATTCATTAAAAAAACAAATTTTAAATACTAGAGATTTATTTTTACTGTGAAATGGTTTAATTTTCTAAACTGAAAATCTGAAGACAGCATTTATTAAAATGTTGAAATATTTGTGACAATCTAAGAAGCTTGGCATTTCTCATTAAAGTAACATGACTTCTCTCAGTCTTTTCTACAAATATTTCCATGGCAATTCTTCTGATAAGATTTCCTAGATTTTATAAGCTAGCAATAGACATTTCTATGGCTTTTAATTAATCCACTTATTATAGCATGAAACCAACTGAGATCAACTTGTTTTGATCATGGGTTGGTCACAAACATATAACGGTAACACATGAAAAGAAAATAAGAACTTTACTCCAAAAATATTTTTTACAATTACAGATTGGAGTTTCAGGAAGTAAAATGATCATTGATACTGCATTATAGTAAACTATTAATTACTACATTATTAATTAGAATTATGTCTAATTGATTGATTTACAATAATAAAAGACTAGAGATAAAAGTCTTACTAATAAATCTATAGCTAGGATTGAAGAGGTGGATTCTTACGGAGCCCAAAAATATTAATGTGTAAGTGTATATAAAAAACCCAATGAAATTTGGAACTCAATTCTCAAATTAACAATTACGAACCATTATCCATTACCCCAGCCACACATTGAAACTTATAGCACCTGGTATTCACAAGTGACCACCAATCTAGGTAATGATCAGGCTCAACTTTGCTTAGATTTGGTGATCATACAGGAACTGGTGTTTTGACATGATGGGGTCGTAATCCTGATGATATGTCATAAATCTTTTGTTTTGCCAGTGTTTAAGTTTGAGTTTTGTTTAATGGCATGTGGGTTATTTAATGCCAAAATGGTAGGATTTTAAGGTATTTTTTTTAATGTTCAGTTATAGTGAGATGGTTGATTTATACAGATTTTAATGAAAACTCTTTGTTTTTATTGTTTTTTATTTTAGAAAACTGAAAATGTTTTCTAGTTTTGTATTTAAAAATGTTTTGCTGAGAATAATTGTTTCTTTCAAAAATGTGTTATGGTAAAAATGTTTTTACAAAAATGTATTTCTGGTAATATTTTTTCTTCAAAAATGTAACTTTTTCAATAAAAATCTATTTTTATGTATATAATTCTATAAAAGTCTATTTTTATACTTTCATAGTGTTTTGACCCCAGTTTGGGGGGTTAACTATTTCCCCATAGCTGGAAGCTTAACAGGTGCTAGCACTCTGGTTCAAGGTGGACCTGGGATTAACAGCAATTAAGAAGGCATTCTCCTCACAACCAGAAGCCTTGCTGCCAGATGAAGTTTATCATCATGCCCAGGACTGGTTTTGCCATTGTTGGATGTTTCTTCAGATAGAAAAGATTTAACATTCAACAAAGTGGTGTTCTCTCATTTACATTATTTACAAGTGGACATATTGTCCTCATTTTTATTGTTAAGCTGTTATGCCCTCTGGCAGTCATCATCTGTTTGCCAATCTGGGTAGCTCTCAGTGAATTGTACTGAATACAATGTCAATTTTGATTGGCTAAGCCACACAGGAACAATAGAAGATGCCTTCTAAAAGTTAAAAAAAGTAATAACAAAAAAAATTGCATTGCATGCAATCTTTATTTTCACTGGTTAAGACACATTATTTCAATTTTTTTATCAGCTTTAGTTCGCCCGATAAAAAAGCTCATGGGTCACTCAGGTAGAAGCTTACTGAGTAAAATTTTTGTCAGGGAGTGGGAAGAAAGAAGTAAGAAATCTATATTATGATGGTGTGCAGAATATATATCCATCAATCCTGGTCTTCACGGGACCAAGACTAATGACAATAACTGCATCATTAATGATTAGTGAACACCCAGGTGACATCAGCATCGTGGCATGATTAGCCATTAAGAACACATTTCATAGACCTACCTAACAGGAGAGACTTGATAACTGAGGAAACTCTCCTAGAAAATCCATAGCTTGTCAGTTTGTGTAACAATCAATTGTGCTTCTTTTGAGATATATCGAGCAACCATATACTATTTTGGAGAGCATTTTTTACTATTTGTTGTGGTCAGAAATGAAGAAAATGAAGACACAAAAACAGAATAGAATAAGATATATTATCAAAAGAACAATAGTAAAGACATATACAACATGAGTAGATCACCAGCATGACTGTATCAGTCATCATTAATGATGTAGTTATCATTAATCTTGGTCCCTAAAAGACCAGGATTGATTGATATGTATTCTGCACACCATCATAATATAGATTTCTTAATTCTTTCTTCCTACTCTCTTACAAAAAACTCACTCAGTAAGCCTCTGAGTGACCCATGGACTTTGTATTGGGTGAACTAAAGCAGATAAAAAATTGAAATAATGTGTCTTAACCAGTGAAAATAAAGATTGCATGCAATGCAATTTTCTTGTTACTTATTACTGTCAGAGATATCTGGGGAATAGCCTTCCTCTGCACAAAACAGAACTGCTGCTTATTTATAGTTTGGAAGACTTCATGTGTGCATGGGTAAATTATTATAACACTATTCAAAAAGTTTTTGTGTTTCTGTGTGACATTTTCCATTGTCAGTTATGATACTTCCCAAATATTAGGTTGTCCCAAAAGTTCGTAAACACTTGCAAAAAATTGAAATTTTACTCGCAAAAACAACAAAAATTATTGCTCAAAATAAAGACCATCATTTTCCAAAACTTTCTGTCATTGATCTGCAAGCTTTCGGATCTGGTCAAAGTACCATTCAGCCAGCTTCAAATCAAAGAATTCTTGACACGCTTCCTCAACTTCATCAAACGAGTTGAATTAGCGGGCCTTCAGAAAGTGTTGCATTGAGCAGAAAAGGCTGTAATCTGATAGAGCACAATCAGGACTGTAGACTGGATGTGGCAGAACCTCAACGCCATCCAGCTCTTCAAACTTATCTTTGGTCTTTCTGGTGGTGTGTGGCTTAGCATTGTCCTGCTGCATCAAAGCGCACTTTCAGTTGATCAGAGCTGGGTACTTTTGCTTCAACTTTTCGTAGACCCACTCAAGTTGCTGACAGTAAAGTTCGGCACTGATGGCATGACCATTCAGAACCAACTTAAAATGCATGATTTCTTCAAAGTTCCACCAAACGCACAACATGACTTTCTTGCTGAATTGATCTTGTTTTAGAACCAACAGTGTCTCTTGCCCTTTCTGAACCCATTGCTTGTCTCGATTGTGCTGGACCAGATAAGCCCATTTCGTAAGTGTTTACGAACTTTTGGGACTACCTTATAATTAAATCTTTGTACTAGCTTGACTTTTGCTAACATTATTTATTCAGTTGGACTCTCATGGGGATGGGATATGACACATGGTCTTTTTAATTAATATGGGATAAGCATGCATGTAAAAATAGGTGTAAGACAATAAATTCTACTGTATCTGTGATTAAAGTCTCACTGGTACTAGTTTTTCACCAACCACCCTCATTAATGCAATGAAGAAAGTGCTTCTAGAGTGTTGGAATCCCTGGGACCAGGCATCCATCAAAGCATTTCCATAGAATGCTTTGATAGATGCCTGAAAAATGACAGATTCTACACTTTGATCTCAGTCAAGAACAAAAGAGGGTGTGTCATAAATTTGATAGTTTTGCTATTCAAATAAATGGTGATAAATTATTTTCCACCCAGCAATCCCTTCCTCACAGTCAAAATACCACAAGTTTCTCACTGCTCTATCAGTATTTCAATAGAAATTTCTGAGATAAACTACATTCTTTAGTTCCACCAGTTCTAACTTTCACAGGTAAGACCAACCATGCTACTGATATTATAGCAAATCACCCTACAAAGAGATCACAACAATCTTAACATATTCTAGAGTCAACCATTATCTTCCTGACATATCCCTAAAAATTTTGCCTTTTATTCTGTGTTCCACTATCTTGAGTGGCTCTTGGCCTTTGTAAAAAGAAAAAAAATGGTTCAAAATGATAGAAATCACTTCAGACAAAAATAACCAAAATATCAAAATGTTTTTTAGTGATAAAATCTTCTTAAAATCTCTGACTGTTATGACAGATTCTGACTCATTAGAAAACAGTTTAAGGAAAAGTAAGGTAAATATTGTCCAAATAGCAACTTGGATTATATGCTACATTTTTCTTATTACCAACATGTGACACTCTGAAACTCTCTTAATACAATAAACTTGTGATCTTAGCCCTTGAAGAAAAAAATCTAAGGAGACTATTCCAATATATATTTTTCTCAATCACTTTTAAAATATTCAATTTCCATTTAATCATAAAAACCTGAATAATTATGAATGTAACTGATTAGAGTCTTTTTTTTTGTTATTACAATAGTTCATTACATTTTTTCTATTGCCAAATTTTTGCATTTAATATTTCTTTTCATATGTATGCCAGTATGTGTTAATTCATTCAATTTTTAAAATAATAATAATCAGTCTGTGATATCAACCAGCAGCTCCCAGAGGTCTCTACTTTGGTTAGCTCAGCTGAAAAACAGATGCCGCAAGATGTTTTTTAGTGATAAAATCTTAAAATCTCTGACTGCTATGACAGATTTTGACTCATTATTTCAGAGTGACTGATAAAACAATACACATGGGGAAGAAAACCCGGCAAATAAAACAACAGTGCCAAATTCAAAGGTTGTAAAATAAATCAGAGAAAAAGTTTATAAAAAACAAATGACAACCTATTTCCATTCTGAAAGTTTGGAATATTCATTTCTAAAAAGAAATGGTAAATAAACAAAATAAAATAAAAGACAAAAGTAACTGCTATGATTTCAATCAAAATATTTGGCGAAAAAAAAATCTTGGAAATATTAGCAAATTAACTTGCAACTGTCAGTCAGTTAAGTGCCATATGTGATACACGCTTGGGCGATCATGTCTTGAAAGAGACATGACTGACTGGGCAGAAGATTATCCCGCAGTAGGTTGCCATTGCTTTCTGCGGTAGACTGGTTGCCGACCAAGGCTATAGAACCCAATCTGTCCTATTATTTAACCCATAACTGGAAGGAAGAGACGGATTAATACCTTTCCCAAGGGTATTTGCGCGTAAGTGAATGCAATGAATTCAACTGGAATTTGAACTCAGCTCGCCGATTTCTCATTCCGAGCCGATATCCACTGCACCACAACACACATGTACAAAAAAACTTTTTATCTGAATGATGTAATTGGTCACAATATCTAATTTCATTCCATATGGTGAGAAGTTACTTATCAATAAGCTAAACCTCATGACATGCTCAGATATTTCATGTTGTATTTGTTTAAAATTGTAAAAATATCAGCAGTGTTAGTTTTTTTCTTTCAATTTCAGATAGTGAATTGAATTCAGTTTAATAAAATGATATTAACTCCTTTGTTCCTAAATATATTAAAGCAAGTGGGTCTGCGCTCTCAAAAATGATGGCAAAATATTTATATTGATATGCTGTCTAAAATGACAATGACATCTATATTAATGTACCTTCACCTGAGTATCTTACATTAAGACATAAAAAAAAACAATCCAAAATCCTGAGCTTGGTAGGAGGGAAATATCTCATATATATATATATATATATATATATATATATATATATATATATATGCAAATAAATACACAATGGTCTTTATTATAATAGAGAGAAAATATATATTTTTATTTCTTCACTACTTGACAACATAATTATTGCAAAAGATAAAATAAGGCACTTTTAAAGAGTAAACATGTTGCAAGATCTTTCACAATTGGTAGTAAAGAGAATGAACAGAGCTGATGCTGCCTTGCTATTATCTTTCTAATGAACTGAGCTGAATTTGCCTTTCCATGAGCATGACAGAAAGGGAATATACATATATACCAATACATAAATCATATATATATATATATATATATATATTCTTCACTACTTGATAAAATAATTATTGCAAAAACTTAAAATAATAAGGCACTGTTGAAGAGTAAGTGCATGGCAAAAACTTTCTTAACTGGTAGTAAAAGAGAAGGAACTGAGCCTACACTACCTTGCTACTCTCTCTCTCTCTCCATGAGCATAACAGGAGGGATATATATATATGTGTGTGTGTGTGTGTGTGTGTGTGTGTGTGTGTGTGTGTATATATATATATATATATATATATACAGGATTCCACTATTATTATCTACTAATGGCAATGAAAAGTTATGAACACAATCAATTGTCACAGTTGCCTGGTTGGTAAGGATATTTTTAAGTGCTTCACACATTTAAATGAAGAAAGTTATAGAAGATATAAAAGTATATATAATTCAGAATGGTATTGATCATGGTAATTTTAACTGTCTCCCTGCAAAGAAATATTTGGTATTCATTTACCAAGCAGCCTGTACTGTTTCCAATTGAAATTTATGAAATCCTTCTCAAATGTTCAGGAAAATACATTTCTCAAGTCTAATAGCTGTTATCAACATTTTGAATAATGATGGAGTTTTCTTTCTGACCTTTTCATTTGAGGTTGTGTAAAATGTCAACATTTTGATTTTCTTATTCTTTTCTTTTTGACTTACATAGGATATTCGTTTTAGCTGTTGCTCCTGTTGAAAGTCTTTAATGATGTTGTTTCTATTGTTTGTTACAATTCTTTGTTGGTGATTCTGTAGCACCAATCCATAAATTTCAAAGAAGAATGGTTTCAAGTGATGTGGTGACATACTTCTATTATTCTATTATAGTTCCTTCTGACCATTTCTACCATCTTGTCTATCTTCATGTTGAGGACAAAGTATGAATGTGTGATATGTTCACCATTCTTGGAGAGAATGGTAATCCAATAGCAATGACATTTCTGTTTTACTATATGTTATATACCTACCTATATACAAGAATGGGATGTTCCTATCCTCTTTAATATGTGGACAGTATTGTAGTAGAGTGATTATACTGACTAGCAGTTCACTAGCAATGTATCTACTTCATGCAGCAAAAATCTTGTATTTGTGATATACTATTATCCCCAACCTCCATTTTGGTGCTTATTTATGCAGTAACCTTTTAGGGTTACAATAGTATATATAATATATTATATGTTGTGCTGTAATGAATATTAATTTTTTTTATAATCATATCACCCCGAGCAAGGCATTTTACTGCCACTATTGGTTACATAGAAAGAAATTTATGAGAAAGAGTGACAGGTTATAGTGGGTGTCAGGAAGTGGGTAAGAGAAAGATAAGAATACTGATGATAGTGGAGTGAACGGAGAAAGAAGCATGGGAGAGAAGATGCAAGTTAGTGAGATAGGAGATGACTATTGACTTTACATTTAAATTTTTGGAGATTGTAGCAGTTGGGGAAGCAAATAAAAAAAGGGAATTCCACAGGCGGGAAGTGCAAGAAAAGAAGCTGCTGGTGTAGAATTTGCATTTCCATTTCATTGGTTTCAAAGTAAAAGGGTGGGACCTAGTTGCTAATCTTGTGGCTTGAGTAAATTCATATATAGGGGGCACCAGTGAATTAGAAATCGAAGAGCATATTTCAAAATCCAGTTGAATTTGTTTTTTTTTTTGTTTTTTTTTTAATTGCATCACCCCGAGCAAGGCGGTAATGCCACTGATGTGCAGGGGGCTACATAAGAGTAAAAAGATTAGATAGGAGGAGAGTGAAGAGAAAGACGAACCAGTTAGAAAGGAGCAAGAGAAGGATGGGAATACAGATGTGATGACAATTGCAAAGGCGGAGAGAAAGGAAAGGATATACAGGGTGGTGAAGAAAGAACTAGAGTCAAGTGGTTAAGACTTGCATTCACTTATGCACAAATACCCTTGGGAAAGGTATTTTGTTTTATATAATCATTTCACCCCAAGCAAGGCAAAACTACCACTGGCATGCATGGGGTTACGTAAGAGGTGAGTGATGAAAAGAGGAAACAAGTTACAGAGGGTGTCAGAGAATGGGTAAGAGAAGGATGAGAACACTGGCATGAAGAGAGCTGCATGAGAGTAAAGCTGAAAGGAAGAAGAACATGATACAAGAGTTGTCAGGGAAAGGATTTGAGTCAAGGAGATAAGAGATGGCAATTTACTTTTCATTTCAATTCTTGTAGATTGTAGCTGTCAGGGAAGCAAGTATATGGAAGAGAATTTCACAGGCAGTAAGTGCAAGCAAAGAAGCTACTGGAGTAGAAGTTGCGGTTACATTTGATTGGTTTCACTATAAAAAAAGTGGGGCCTAGCCGCGAGTCTAGTAGCTCAACTAAATTCATGCAGAGGGTGCAACAGGGAGCTAAGCTCATCAAAGCAGAAGCCATGAAAGTATTTGTAGCAGAGACAGAGGGAAGCCACATTACGTTGGTGAGAAAGTGACTGGAGTCGAGCTACTAGGTCGGGATCTATTACATTGCAAATTCTTCATTGGATTTTGTCAAGAATCCTGAAATGAATAGCAGAGGCACCCGGCCAGATGTGACAGTATTAATTCATTTCTTCTCCTTCCAGTTATGGATTGAATAGAAGGGCAGGTTAGGTTTGATAGTCTTGGTTGGCAACTGGTCTACCGCAGAAAGAAATGGCAACCTACTGCTTGAAAATCTACATGGCTCAAAAGAGACATAGTCACCCAAGCATGTATCATGTATTGCAATTGACTGACTGATTCATAAAATTTAAACATGTTAATACTGAAAAATATATTTCAACTGGGCAACACTTTTAATTTATTTATATCTGACATCTATACACAAATTTAACTGGAAAGCAACAATCACATCTGGCTGTTCATACAAAGATGTTTATCAAAGAGCTAAAAGATTTAACAAAGAAAAATAAACTCTTGAACAAATTTAAGTGAATTGGTAACAAAAAAAGAAAAAAGGGATGAATTTAAAATTTAAATCAGCACTAAACGTGTGTGGGTTTAAAATAGCATATAAAATCCTGAGAAAGTTTTGAAAAAATTTGATAAATAGAAAGCCTTTCATTTTATCAAAACAAGAATTTAGTATGTGTTTAGCTTTTATAGGCTTCAGAATTGTGTGTGTGTGTACTTCTGAGTATGCTTAAACAATTTAAATATTTAAGTAGACACATGCCCATATTTCTTTCTTTCATTTTTGCATCTGATGAAGCCTAGAAATGCAAAATCAAATCTAGTTTCAATGAAACATTTTTTCACATATATATATATTAAAGAACATATATATATATGGCAAAGAAAAATGTGTTAACATATTGTTAGAACTGCATATTAAGCTCATCCGTGTTGGGTGTGCATTGAGAACTTTTTCAATATCATCTGTTGGACCAACCAGCCAATATTTGGATATATATATATATATATATATATATATATATATATATATATATATTTTTTTTTTTTTTTGGGACAGCAACATTTACTTCAAGTACGTTTTATTTGAGTTACTAAATATTGATTTTTCTTTGTGGGATACTTTTTTTTAAAAGTTTTTTTAAAAATCTGCTTGTTTGACTTGATATCTAAATATATGTTATGCGAGAAGTAAAAGTGTAATTGTGGAGCCCCACTCTAAGATAAAAGTAAATTACAATTTTAAGCATTGCACCGTTGGTGACAATCTGCTCCTCACAAAGCATGTAAGTGAAGAAAAAATTATTAGTGACAGTATAGCAATTGCACTATACAATTCACTGTTAAGTATAAAAACTTAGCCAATTCAGTACACATGCCAGATTTAATTTTGAATTTGTGTTTGGTCACTGCTGATTGGCTTGTTGGGGCTTCATATGCATAGAAATTTAGGTTTGAATTTTTACATGGCACAAGGCCATTTCGCAAAGAACTTCCTAACTAAATTCCTGCATTCCAACAACTATTTTATATGGTTGAAATCATTTATGAAATTAGCGAATAGAACATAGAATAAAATGGTCAAAGCATTATTTGTATTTATAAAAGTGTATTAACAAATAACAAGAATTACATACTTTGTACAGATGTTGAATGTGTCTGATTAAAAATGTTTTTCATTCTGTGCATTGGATTGTGTTACAGCAATTGAGGTATGTTGTAAAGTTCTTTGTCACTGGAAGATTTATCAGTGTCATATGTAAGTTGTGTTAGGAATAATATTGTTAAAATTTGGTGAAAATTTCTGAGTCTGTTAATAAGTTCATCTTTGTAAAGTTTAGAAGAATGATTAGTAAGAGAAGATGAGTTGGTTTTACATGTTGTGTGTGTTAAGATTCTGGTGCCAACTGTAGTAATTTGTACAAGTGTTATTTAAAGAAATAAAAGACATCTACTTGCATCTTGCAATTAGTGTGGGTGTGTGAGAGAATTGCTTGATATTGAAGAGCGTGAACCCTGCAATAGCATGCTGCTATTGAGGGTGGCTGTGAACTGCCTTCTTTTGTGTTTTGTGTTTCTGCTGCTACTGTTTCTGGTGTATCACATGTCTGCTATGTATACATCCCGTAAAGAAGTGGGAAAGCAAGATTATCACGTGATTGTCGCATGTATATATGTTCAATGAGTGAATGTAGCTGTGTGGAAATACACGTGATTATAGGTTAATAAATTGCAAACAAAACTTACAATATGTTCTGGAGTCTATTCTAGGTCTATATAAGAAAGGAACTTAACAAGAACCTTCAATTTGTGACAAGGAAACAGACGTTCATACAATTTGTCAGGAGCATGCCCACCCACTTTATTCATCATGTGGTGTGAAGATTAATCCTCAAGTGAGAAATTTACTTTTGAATGCTTATCTAGTTAAGTAATATTCTTAACACATGTTATTTGTTTAACACTCACTCACTTCAATTGACATGCACCAACAAATTATCAAAAGAACATTTACTGCTACACGCACTGAAGTGAGATTAGAGAGAGGGAGAAAAGCACAAGACGAACAGGAGGCAGATAGAGCTTAAGGAAGCTTTATTCCACAAATAAACGTTCACATAGACAGAGATAGTATCATTCGTCCATCTTGTAAAGGTCCCTCTGTAGAATGTCAGGTAAAGGGGCGCAACTCCGTGATGTCCAGCAGAAAGACAGCGGGGGAGAGTTACACCATTATCACCACATGCACATTTCGCTACAACAACAATCTCTGGATTTATTTAACTTTGCCCTACACTTTCTCTTGGAACATTTACACAGTTAATAAGTTCACTTCCTACAAAACTGATGGTCTCTGTACTACACCTTCTCTTAGAACATTTACTTCCTGCAAAGTTGATGTTATTCTGTTCTGTTCAAAAAAAACTTTTTTTTGTAATGGGTTATAAACTTTTGCATGGACATCTATAGTAGCAGCAGGAGTTAACTGACATCATTAAAAACCCACATTTGTAAAATAAAGTCTTTTCTCTTTCATCTTTGCAGAGAGTCATACTTACTAACAGGGAAGCACACATTTTCTAGAACAACATTTTGTTGTTCTAGTAATTTAGATCTTTGGGCTTGAAATCTGTTGTTAACGAAAGATGTACATTTTCAATAACAAGACTTATTTCTTAGCTTTATTTTATGGAATAAATATTTCATAAAATTTCAATTAGTTGTATATATTTTTATTGTTTTTTTACCAATTATTCACAAAATACAAGTCTCAAGAGCCACTCAACATAGTGGGTTTCTAAAATTGGCTGTTTTAAGGTTATGAAAGGAGAGAGCAAGAGATGCATATCATGAGAATTTGTAAAATAGATGATGGTTGACTCAAGACTTGAAACGAGTGAGATTCTATTAATTTGTTCAGAAATATGCACAACAAAAAAGCAGTTCAAATGTAACTGTCTAATTACTGCTGAAATATGAAAGGAATGAAGATGATTTGTTCAAGTGTATCTGACATGATGACTATTAGTTGTGAAGGTTTGGTGGAATTAATGGGTGCAGTTTGTGTATTTTTTTTTTATCAGACTACCCCAAGCAAAGTGATAATGCTATTAAGATGCAAAGAGTAACTAGGAGTGAAAGAGAATGAGAAGGCTTTAGAAAGAACCAGAAACACAATCCTAAACAAGTAATAACTAATAAACCTCTTCCCATATTCAAAAGATTTGGAAGACTTTGAACCAAAGATAGGTGAACTATTAAAATAACAAAACTATGTACACTTGAAGATACCAGATGAAAGGAATATGGTATTAAAATGAAGTCAAAAACCTTTTTTTTAAAAATAAAGAAAATAATGAAAATTCTTCAAATTTTTGTGAGAAACAAAGAGCAAGAAAGCTTAGAATAATACCTCTTCAGAAAGAGGTTTGGCATAATTTGGCTTTGGCACCAGTGTGCACCAGGGAATCTTTAACTCAACAGTAACAATAATAAGCGATGATGAAAAAGAGTGGTACTGATTAATTCTGAATATTGTATGTCTGCTCAGGAAATTAACAAAGTTCAAATGTTGGGCATTGGGATGAAATGAAAGCCGTAAGATATTGGCTTTGTGATTGTACCTGGCATCAAGGAAATGGTCAAATAATTAAACATTGCTGAATTATTAAATTACAGACAAACAAAGCAATAAAGGCTACTTTTCTTTGTCAGAAATAATTATTAAGAAAACAGTCTTTTTGTATGAAATATTTTACTCATAATATTTTTTTCTTCAATAAATGCCTTGTCCATTCAGGACGTTGGCATTTATTGCTCACCACAATTTCCTGTTCTTTGTAGCTCTTAATAATGTTTTCTTTTGTTATCTCTTCAAAACATTGCTCTACTGTCTATTTACTCAAGCTCTCTATGCATTGTTTCTCTCTCTATCCCTTTCACCTAAAATCTATCCTGTGAGGATCTAATTCTCCAAGCCCTCTTTCCATGGCGTCCAAGAAATTTCAAATTTCTGCTTCCCATGTTATGTCCATGGTATTCTCAGCATGTTTCTTTTCTGTTAATTCAAGTTTGTTCTTCATCTGTGAGGAGATTGTTCAGCATTTACTGTTATATAATAGTGTTGATATTTCATAACATTTCAGTACTTTTTCTTTGTAATGGAATTTTCCTTTTTCTTAATATTTTAATGTACCTTCCAATTTTGGTGTCACATATTCTGCATTCAGTTTAGAAACTTCCTAAATATAGAAATTTTGCTTGATTTTGGAATCTACAATTCATAGTTTGTTTCTTTTGCTGACAACCATACATTAGTATAAACGTTGTTTATTCTTTTCTTTTTACTTTACTTCACTACTTTCTCTTGGAGTTCCTGCAGTTTTTTTTTGCCTCTGTCATAAACACTGCCATCCCCATGTCTTATGTTGCTAAGACTGTGTATGTTAATAATAAATCCTGGTAGAACTTCTAGTTCTCTCAAGATTGACTCACTTTGAAAGTCAAACAAATCTTGTGTGAATGCACATATTTTTATACCATCTATCATATTCATGTATTTACTAAATTTCATTTTCTGTCAGTATTCTGAGAGTGTCTGTAAATTCTGGATTATTCTAATATTTTCCTAAATAAATCAAGCTCACCTAGCAGTTAAAAGAGTTCTATATGATGTACTTTATTAAATATTTTTGCATAATCTATAAAACATTTATATGCCCTTTTGAATCTGTATTGCTCTTCCTGATGTCATTCTGAGCATAAATATATCTCTTGTTTCAGTGCCTTTAACGATCATAAAATGTTCTTCTATTTTTAGTTTAATTTTTCCCTGGTATTTTGAACAAGAGTAGAAGTTTATCCCTTGTTTCCTCTTTAGGATTAGGTTTCTAATTTATTCTAAAGTCTTTTCCATCTCTTTCACTTCTAGTAGCCCCTTACATCTTGTGATGTTATTATCTTGCTTGAAGTGAATTGATTAAAAAAAAAAAAGATTTGCTCTCTAGTCTTAAGAATTCAGATGATAAGTTTTGATTTGTGGCTTATGAGGCTGATTGACTAATAGATCTCGGATCCATTTTCACCAGTCTTCTTAAGCAGTGCTATAAAAATGGATCTACTAAAACCTTCCACAATGTCACCACTGTTGTATATTTAACTTGTAAATGCTGAAATTGTCTAAAGATTATTATCATTATCCTGTTGAAAGTTGTGAGAATTGGAGATAATATCAAATGATAATAATTATATACTAGGCTTAGCTTCATTGTTTCTGTTCTTAACATGTCACTCAATAAATTTCGAGTCTGACATATTGATGGTAACACAAATAAAAATTCATTGTTTTTATGAAGTACTTACCTTCAAATGATGCGTGATAAAATTTGGTCCCAATCGGATTATTAGTTTACAAATTACAGTTATTTCAGTGAAGCTACTGCTGCAAATTTTTAAAACAATGAAGAAATCTGAATTTCATGTTGATAAAGTATTGATTTCTGATGAGAATAAATACTGTTCAAGCAAAGCAATGACTTGATAAATGTAATTCTGACTCTGCTTCATTAGAAACAACAGTTAAGAGGTAGTATGCTGACTTTAAACGCAGTCATACAGACACAAATGATGCTGAATGCTTGGATTGGTAGTTGTCCTGGAAATCACAAAAAAAAAAAAATTCACAAATTAGTTTTGGCCAAACGTAAATTAAAATTTCGTGCAATAGCAGAAGAGTTGAATAAATCAAAAGGCAGTGTATACACTATTTTGCATTAACATTTGCCAATGAAAAAGCTGTGTTCTAAATTGATGCCAGTGGTACCACGTTTGCTCATAGTCAATCAAAACAGCAATGCATTTACAATTAAGAGCATTGTTTGCAACTGTTTCAATGCTACAAGAAGAAGTTGTTGCATAAATATATGACAATGGATGAAATCTAGATCCATCACTTCACTCTGGAGTCAAATTGGCAGCCAGCTGAGTGGACAGCAGCAGGTGAAAGATGTCCAAAGCAATCAAAGATGCAAACATCAGCAGGTAAAGTTTTGGCCTTCATATTTTGGGATGTGCAAGATATTTTATTCATTGATTACCTTGATAAAGGGAGAACCATCAATAATGAATATTATATAGCATTATTGGTATGTTTGAAGAAAAAATCACCAAAAACCTGGCCACTAACAAAGTAGTAGAAATGCTTTTTTACCAAGACAGTTCACCGTGTCACAAGCCGGTCACTAGAATAGCAAAACTACATGAATTGCACTTCAAATTGCTTCTGCAGCCACCCCATTCTCTAGATCTGGCCCCCAGTGACTACTGGCTGTTTGCAGATCTCAAACAAATGCTCCGAGGAAAGAGATTTAGCTCCAATGAAGAAGTGATATCAGAAACTAAGGCATATTTTGATGCCAAAGTCAAATTGTTCTACAAAAAAGCATTGAATTGTTAGAGAAGTGTTAGAATCAGTGCATCACCCTAGTAGGAAACTATGTTGATGAATAGAGTCAAATTTTGCCTAAAAATTGTTGATTTACTAGTTAGGCCCAGGATTTATTGAGTGATTGGTGGAATTAAAGTGTACATAGTTACATGAACTAATAAGCTATATCCAGCAGCATGGTCAAAGTTATATAGGATCTGGTGAGGGTCAAGCTCACTGCTTGATTGTAATTGTTCTGGTGCTAACCATTACACCACATCAAGGTGCCAACACCTCTTAGTATGTGTAAATGGGCAATGTACTCAGTTTAAGTTAAAAAAACACAAAAAAAGAAGCAAAGAAAAACATTTTTATGCCAGTTGTGTTTTGGACTGATTCATTGTTATGTCTATCTATGTTAGGAGACTAACTTGGAGTTTATAACATGAAAATTTAACAAGGTAGAAACATGTACACAATGTGAAGAGAACGTTTTGCATGTGTTATTGTTGATTCCTTTTTTTGTAAAATCATATTATGTAAATGCTTGTATGGTGATGTGGGTTTTGTGAAAAGTTTTTGGTTATGAAAAAAAAACACTTAAAATGTTAATGGGTGAACATTTTGAAACAAGAAATAGAAAAAGTGTTGTATAATATCTTGGTCAGTGTGAAATGATCCTGGTGGTCATTAATGATTGCCAGTGAAAATTTTGCTGAATTGTTCAATAATATCTTAGTCAGTGTGGAGTTTTACAAAGAAGTGTATTTTGCACTAGGAAATGCAAGATGTTGCTGAGTGCAAAAATGCAGTGGTCGAGATAAAATTTTGTTTTGATGGCCAAGGTCAAGAATAAGTCAGCACTCGAGGTGTGACTGAGTACAATGAAATAACACATATCAGGTGAGTTAACTATTACAGTGATGTCAACTGTCACAGAGTTTAGTTTAGCGAGTTGACCTTAGCAGTTGCAGACAGCAGTTGGAGAGAGAAGGGCCAGGTTGCAGCTTATCATTGCTGTCACCATCATTTGATCCCAGATGGGATATATGATAATAAGGCAGCTAATCCCTATCCCCA
The DNA here is from genome assembly GCA_037127315.1 of Ascarosepion bandense. Lineage (NCBI taxonomy): Eukaryota > Metazoa > Mollusca > Cephalopoda > Sepiida > Sepiidae > Ascarosepion > Ascarosepion bandense. The sequence continues at coordinate 3,386,261 of JBBBDQ010002011.1, read as the reverse complement.
AAAAAGTAGGTCCAGGAATGCTTCCATTAATGGAAATGATGCTGTATAAAGGGAATGGCTTCAGAAGAGGACTACTTTGAAGGAGATTAAATGTTAAATTAATATGCACTATAGTTTTCTTTTCATAGCACCAGTCCCAATACTTTTTGATTAGACCTTACACATCACTCATTCAGTCATGAATTAGAGCATTCTGGCTATTGGGCGTGTATAATAATAATGTACACACTAAAAAGTTTGACTCCTTCTACCAAGCACCCATAGCTCAGAGGTAGAATTGCCAACTGACACCAGTTCGGTCGGGTTTCAATTCTGGATAAAAAGCAATCAGATGTCTAACCGTACTGATGAGCTGTGATACAGTGAAACAGAGATGTCTGCAGATGTATATATATATATATACAAGGTCTAGTCAAATATCGGATATATATGAAACCATTGATCTCTTCTATTAATATGTTTAAATTTAACTTTTGATTTTTACACCCCCCCCCCAAAAAAAATTCACTCATGTTGAGAAAATAAAAAAATTATTTATATTTTCTGTATTTATTTTTCTCTGACCTATTCTTAGGCATGCCACAATAGCAGATGTTGACCTAATAAAATTCAATAAAGAATCATTCATTTGGAAGCTTCAGTTGTGGGCAATGTAATTAGAACAAAAAATAAGAAGATTGAAAAGAAAAGTAAACAAAATTTTATTTTTCCTGCAAAAACAGATCCTCCAAGAATCTTTAAGAATTTTTTCTATTCCATCTATAAGACTGTGTATAATATAAGCAAATCTTTTTTTCTTTTCACTGTTTCCACTAAAATGCTGAATAATGTATCTCTGCACTTCAAGTCAGAAAACACCCGAATATAAGCTGCACATTTCTAATTTATAACACCTCTCCTTAGATTATGCATTTTCATTTCTGTCTTATATTCATTCATAAAAAAAGAAGATTGAAGATATATACATATATAAGAGTTTCTTTTGATACTCTCAATGGTATTTGAGTGTTTAAATATTTGTTAAAAACTTCTAATTTGGAATAGCATATTTTGTATATTTTTTCTTTTCTTTTTTTTATTCTGCAGCTGTACTAGTAGGCCATTCATGCTTGCTTCTTGTGGGTGACTAGTATTCCTCTACCTCCTTGCTTAATATATTAGTATGTTAGTTAAACATTTTATGGTAAAAAAATTCTGTTAGTTATTGATTCAACTGCCAAATTTAGTTATTTTGATTGAAAATTCAAAGAAATTAACTGAACTGTGACAGAAACCAATTGTTTTTTTTTAAAGATTTTTTTGAGAGATACGCCTTAGTTTTTATTCTTTGTTATATCTGTAATGGATATTTTGGCTTTAAATAAGTTAAAACTTAGTAACTGTATTTTTATAGCAGTAGAAATGTTTCTTATTGCCAGTTCATACTCTTCCCACTTCATTTGAACAGGAATAGAGGCTTGTCTCTTGTTTCCTGTTTAGAAAGAGGTTCTTGGTCCTTTTCTCTCTTCAGGACTTAATAGTGATGTTGTCATGAGAATTTTCTGATATTTGCAGATGGTGGCAATTTCTCTTCACATTGAGGTTACCAGGTTGACAGTTTTCTGGTTGCTGCTTCCTGAAGCCTGAATTCTTGTGTAGCATCTAGAGATACTGTTCTGATCAACAGTCAAATAATATCATGGTTCTTGCAGTGCCATTTCATGCATGGATGGATGGGTGTCTCTGCAAGCACTTTCAGTAGGAAACCCTTAGTCAATACTATGTTGCTATCTGTGCTAGTCTCCTTCTCGCATTTGTTAAATTAGATGACCAACTGATACTACTACCTTAGACTTCTCTTTACTAAGCCAACATACTATAAGCTATAAAACCATCCCAACAAAAAAAAAAAAAAAACATCCCACATTTCTTTCTCTAACACTTGTGGTATTTGTACCAATTTTTGCAGTGTGGAATTGTTCCTCTTCAGACAACCTAGCTATCTGTGAAACTAATCTTAACTCTGCAATCTCTTCCTCTGATTTCACAATTCCTGCCTACCTTCCTATTTTTAGAAAAAAGACTAATGTCCACATGCATGGCCTGGAAGTTTATGTTTGCGAACAACTCTTCTGGCTCAAAAACTATCTTGAGACCATTTTTAGATATGCCTCCATCGCTCAGTCAGATCTCTCTTTTTCTTTACCACTCTTCTTCCTCTCATGACTTGTGTGCAAGATAGTATTTCTGATAACAAAGACAAGGTCATTTCCCTAAATCTGTTTGTAAATATATTTAAAAACCATCAGGCCAGCTGGCTTAAACACTGTCACTGAGCTGCTGACAACCACACCCCAAACTTCTCAATCACTCAATATCTAATGCAAGTAGTAGACTTCTCCATACATTGCCTCAGTAACTCTGAAGGACACGCTTGTTTAGATCTCATGTGAGCTCTATATAGCTCTGCTCTCTTGGCAAATCTGTCTGTAAACAACTCTTTCTGTTCCCCCACCAGCCAAGAACCTCCTACCGACCATAATAGCTTTCTGTTATCTGTGTGTGGACTGAGACTTATTCTGTTACTTGTTTGGTGAAATTCTTTTAAATGAAATTTTGTTATCTTCCTCTTTATAGATTGTGACAGCAGCAATTTTTTTCCTTCCTTGATAGCCTTCACTTTTCACTACCAAAAATCACCATCTTGCTTCAGGTTCAGACCCTTTCTGTTTTTTTTTGTCTCAGGTGATACTGCATTTATATTGCTGTGGTTTGTTTCTGATTGGCTGGTCAGACCAATCAGCATGAGCAACTAATCATATAATTATGACATTCTCTTGCAAACCTCTTGTTGTCATGTCTTGTCTCACAAGAGGGAAGCTGTATTTTTCTTTGCCATCTTGGTAACACTTCACCTAAATTAGGGATCTACATGTGAGAAAAGTCCTTGCCCAATTTACTTCACAAGTCTCCTTCATTACACTGTTTAAAAATATGCCTCTGAGGTTTCCTTCTGGGTGAAAGCTGACATTGATGATTTAATTGCAACAAGGAAATTCCAAGATGAATCTCATTCGTTTCCTTGGTTCTCACCTGCATGCTTTGCTGTTATTTCCCAGAGGAATCATTTATTCTGGAGAGGCTCCTTTTTGGTATTTGCTCGTAATTAGTGCAAGTGTGTCCTAAATGGAGCAAAGATATTGTTTACTGATAGAATGAAATAATTTATAGCATCTGCTAAATAACAGCTAACCCCCAACCTATCTTCTATCTAATCAATTTGACGTCTTCCCATCTACAGCAGACAAGGTTGAAAACTTTGCTCAGAAGTTCTCTTTCAACTTCACACTTGACTCATCTGGAGTATGCATACCTAATTTCTCACTAAGCACAGAGACATGACTGAGTGATATATGCATAAACCCATCTGTGGTCTCCATTTCTAAATTACACTCCCATAAAGCAAGCAAAAGTGATGGAATCACATCCCTCATCCTAAAGAAATATGCCCCTTAGCTGGCTCCAGTACTTTCCAAACTATTGCTTTTCTGCTTCCTAACTTGTTGGATGTCCTCATCTGTAGGTCCTGTTTTTAAGAACACTGGTGAACCCTCAGAGTCCTCTAACTATTGCCCTATTAGACTCTTACTGCTTTTTGGCAAAGTAATGGCAGCTGAAGTTCCTGAGACACGCAATGAGGAAAGAGGGCCTGGAGAACCTGATACTAACAGGTCAGATAGAGGGAAAAAGAGACAGGGGAAAACAACAGCTAACACATTTGAAGAACCTAATCAGGTAGATGACAGAACGAGGATTGCACGGTGTAACAGGAGAAGATGTGCTCATAGCCACCAGGGACAGGGAAACGTGGAAAGCCATGATTGCCTACGTCCTGAAGGGACAGGGCACATAGAAGAAAAATGGCAGCTATAATCAATGCTCAAGTAATTAAGTATCTAACCTCTCATGACCTACTCTCTGATAAATGATATGGCTTTCTATTTGTCAGGCTTACTGCTGATGTGCTGATGGTCATCACTGCATATGCCAGGCTATTGATAATAATAGTGAAGCTCATGATGTGAATTAAATATTTAGATAAACAGAAGTACCCAAGGGTGAAAAACAAGCCGAAAAAGCAAGGAGAACAGAAACAACAGAAAATCCCTAAATAACAAGCACAGCAGCAGAAGCTATACTCAAATGAAGGGCAGCAAAAATACTAACTGGATGCAAAACAGCAACAACAGGAGGGCTTAAAGCAACAAGTGACCCAGCAATGGCAGTAATCACACCAGCGGCAGCAGTCCATACAAAAAGAGTGGCAGCAACTACAGGAGAAGATAGACATTGGAGATATGCCTGTGCCATGTTCTTCATCTTTAAAAAGAGGAGGAGGAGGAGGAGGATGTAATTGCCATTGCCACATGAAACGTGCATGAGGGAACTGACAAACTGCAGGTATATGTTGTAAAAGGTTTTATTTCCTTTACAGTGCTTGTGCAGCTGTGAAAACTGCAATTAAGACAAACAAATAACATGAGTACATGGAGGAAGAATATACACAAGCATAGATAACTACAAAATTTGAAGAAATAAGAAAATAAATCAATGAAAATTTACATAAATAGTTATAACAAAAAACAAAGGAACTTATAAAGTGTTTAAATCAGCAAGAATCATTTCAATCGCCAAAGCAATACATTTTTACAAATTAAGGAAGAGTCTAAAAACAATAAAAACTTTAGAAGAATTAAATTCCATTAACTATAAAATTTGTCTAGGGTTTGCTGAAAATTGAATGGAAAAAATGTTAATTACCTCGTAGGCACCTCGTGTGGTCTATGGCAATTGAGTTACTCCCTAACAGTACCGAATGAATGTGCTGCTACTGGAGATAACAAATTTACGTCTGCCCTCTTAGAAGGTCTCAATCCAAAAGACTTAAGGGGGTTTCAATTTCTTACGCAGAGACCAAAAATCCTATATTTTAGAAAAGTTTGCCGTAAGACAGCTTATTTGTTATATTTTTATTTACTTATTTTAACTTTACTGTTTTGTCTCATACTTCTTATTTAGACTTTATTATTGTTTTACGTTATCCTAAAAAATAAGGAACTATATTTTCTGGCCACATTGTCCAAAGGGGGTGACAAGGCCGCCTGTCAAGAATACAGGGCTGGCTTCGGCGAGAAAACGAACCTGCTGATTTTTACATTGGGTTTGGTAGCAAATGGTACCTGGCGGCAGCTACAGAAAATGAAAAGGAAAAGAAGTGGAAAAATGAGAAAGTGCCTGGAAGAAGTTAGGGCAGAGAAGACAGTAGAATCTCCAAGATTGCAATCTGTCCCCACTTCACAAGAATGATCGCAGGACTGTTACTCAAACTAAGTTGAGGTCCTCCCTAATTCTCCTTCGAAAAATTCACCTTACTTCCCCATGATTCTAATCTCTACTACAACTCTTTCTAGAAAAAAGAAATCTCTTCTCAAGTGGAAAGGAGCCTGTCAAGTAGACAGGAAGGTATTAGAAAAAGACCTCTCCACACAACGGCAGTCCCTACTGAGACCATTGTTCAAATTTGCCTCAGTAGACAGAAAAACAGTAGAAAACCCGAAAAACCTTCTCCATGCTCCTGGAGTAATTACGTTAATGTGGAATACCTGGGAAACCTCAAGGTGTGGACCATGTGGCAGCGGTGACGGAACATTTCCTCAAAATCAACATGGCCAATTTAGGGCCTCCAGAACTACGAAAAATAGTGTGCATGGTGGATTCTGGTGTTGCTCAAACCCTTCTTATATAGGCCATTAAAACTAACGTGCCTTAAGGACGTCTGCTGGATTATCCTTGATGGACAAATTATGTCTGATGTAGGCAGTGGAAATCTTGGACAATGCGTCGATGGGTCCTGTCTGCTGAAGATTTTCATCCGGTATTCCTTTTTATCTTTTTTTGAATATAAGTCATATCTATTAAGAAAGCAAGGCAGAATGTGAATGACCTGAGGATCGGAGGATCGAGCTGACAACCACACTGTCGTTCAGTGTGGTTGTCAGCTCGATCCAAGAGACCCACTTATTTTGCAACATTGCTTGTGTGCTGTCTAACGACTTTGTTGTCTATTCGGCATATGGGGACCAAGAGGCCAGAGGTGTTTTTTTGCTAGTTCAGTGTACCCTGAATGAGGAGTTGGAGCTTTCCATGTCGGTGCCAAGGACCGTTTGATTGTAGCCAATATAATGGTGAAAAGTAGCTTGTTTTGGATTGTTGCGGTTTATGTGCCCAACAAATGGGAGGAGCAATTGGAGTCATTCCTAGAATATTCAACGTGCCTAGTCTTACTGGAAGACTGAAATGCTGTCCTGGATCCTTAGCTAGACAGAGGAAAAGGAGCTAGTGGGAGGTCAGAAGATGAGTTTATGAATTACATATTACCAAAGAAAACTTGTGACCTAACACTTGAAGAAATGGTTGCTTGGCTTTCGAAAGGGTTCAGTCCAAAGACGCCATTGTTTTGTTGTGTTGCTTGCTTTGTTTTGGTATAATTAGAAGATAACACAAACTTGAATTAATGATGTTTATTTTTGGTATAAAACTTTAGGTTTTTACATCAAGTTACAACCTTTAAATTTTGTGTGGATACAGGAGCAGACTAGCTAAATTCTCTTCACTGTGGGATGCTAGTAGTAAACAAGCCTATCCCTTCTGGACTCTAGTTGTCAACTGACTAGTGTCTTTCCTTTTTCAAATCTCCTACACAAAACTACTGTTCTTAACTCCTACTTCTTACTCCCACTCTTACTCGTACCAAAAGAAACGGTTCCTTATTTTGCCGCCCAAGTTTGAATTTTTGGCGTCAGTGTGTCTATCTTTTTCTATTTTTAGAACACTCGCCATTTTATAAACCATAACAGTTTCATAAAAGATATGAAATGTATGAACTTGGTAAAAATTGACGATGAATACTTCACAGCATTCGCTAGCATTATAAATAATCAATGTGTGGGATTCAAATTAGCAGAACAAAGCCCTGAAAATTTTTAATGTTTAATATTTGTTCAAGGTTTGGTGTCCACAAGAGATGCTGAAAGCAGAAGAAGGGCTCTGAATAAACATGAAAATAAGCCCAATCTTACTTTACAAAACCTAGCTGAGGTTTTGTCAGAAATTTATAAATGTTCTATGAGACACTAACAATATTGTAGCAAACTTATGGTTATTGGTTTTAATGTTTAGTAAGGGTTTTAAGGCTGTGTGCATGTTCTTAACCAAGTTCACAACTATTTTTATATTTGATCACAAGAGACGACAATCCAAACAAAATGTAGAAATTATTAACTCAAACAACTGGTTGAGCAAACAAATGTAACAAGAATAATTTTATATAAACAAAGAAACATAATATAAAATTTATACAAGAAATACAATTTAATTCACAGATGAAGATAGACCTGTGATGCTGAAATGACGAGTAATGTTAAGATGAGTTTTAACATGAAAGTCAAGAATGAAATGCCGTAAATGTTTGATTGACAAAAGTTCGATTCGTTACAAAAATACAACCGAAGTGCGGTGAGACGAATGTTCATAGATTTGCACGTAATGTAGATTGTAGAAACAAAGTGAGATTTACGTACCTTGCCGAAAGTATTTAAAATTGATGAAATATCTTAATCTTTTAATTATAGAATATTCAGTATTCATGCTGTTTGTTATGTCAAGGTAATCAGTAGTATTATGAATATAAGTTTGAATAAAACTTTCTACGGAGATTAAAATATCGGTGGTCGAGAAATACTCAAAGAATGTTTTTAAAGCAAGTAGAAGACGTTCTTGGCAGTAAAGAGGAAAGGTCTTTCAGTATGTGAAGAATTAAGTGAGTAACCCCTGAGGATTTTGGCCAAGATTTTGCAAAATCGTTTGCAATTAGTTGCCGAGTCTCTGTTGGGACCTGAGCAGACTTGTGCTGTGAAGGGCCGAACAATTCAGAGCAACCTGCATCTGATACACACGATCATAGAGGGGATAAAAGATGACGAACAAGCTGCGCTGATCAATTTAAATCAGTCCAAGGCATTTGATAGGCAGCTGGATTCAAAACCAACTTTCGCTGATGGATTAGCCTCCTGTATCAATCCCCCACGGCTGTGATACAGGTGAACGGAAAATTGTTGGGCGTTCTGGCGCTGTCTAGGTCGGTCCAACAGGGTTGTCCACTGTCGCCCCTACTTTATGCTTTGGCGTTGGAGCCCCCTCCTTCGCCAGCTAAGGGACAGGACGTGCTGTCCCTGGTGGTGCTCGAGCCAGGGTTTCTGCGTACGCCAATGACGTCACTACTTTCATGTCCTCCCGGAGTGACATCGAGGTGGTACAGAAGGTGCTTGATCGGTACGAACAGGTGACAGGGGCCAAGATTAACCGCAACAAGTCGTCCGGCTTGCAGTTAGGTGCCTGGAAGGGTGTTACCTTCCCGGGGCCCTTCGACAGTACGGCCGGCCTGGTCTGCATTCTTGGAGTGTGGTTCGGGCCCGACCTACAGTTGGAGAAAAATTAGTCTGAAGTACTGGCAAAGGTAGACGCGTCGGCCAAGATTGGCGTCAAAGAAATTTGTCCTTAAAGGGTTTGGCTGAGGCGTGTGCTACGTATGTCTTTCCCATTATCCTTTACCAGTTGTCAGTACTTCCACTTTGTAAACGACGTAGGAAGGCGATCAAGCGTTTGCTATTCTGCATTCTGTGGAGAGGACGCAAACACTACATTGACAAACGTGTCTGTTACCAACGTCCGCATCATGGGGGTCTGGGAATGCCATACCTGATGGGCCATAAGGTTGCGTCAAGGTTGGTTTTTCTCAGGCGAGCAATTTTGGAAGACTCATTGCTTAGGGGGAAAGTGAGGGACATGTTCCCTAGCCTTACTATCACTCCTTCCATCTTGAGGCGGTGCCGCAATCCTCGAGGGCAATCGAGTTTTCTCATCGAATGTCTGGTAGCTCTGCAGGCCATTTCATGGTCCTGTGACCTTTCACGGCCTAGGAGAGTCTTCTATCGTGGGTTAGTGGAGGGTGTCGTGAAGGATTCATTACGTGATGTACTACGCTTGTCGGAGGATGAGTTTCGCTCGTTCTGGTCTTGGGCGCCAGGTAGTAATTATCTCAGCAACTCTGAGTTTTCGCTCACCTGGTGATTAGCTCGGAATCGGTTGCCTCTCAATGACAAGACCTTCATATGGGGCCTGGCGGATTTGCCAGATTGTGAACGCTGCAACCTTGGCTTGGAAGAAACAGCTTCGCATGCCTTCTACCACTGTTCGCGGGTTCACCCTCTATGGGACCAGGTCGGCGAGTTGACTGCTCATATCGTGCCGCGAGAGCTTGTGCTCATTGATCGTGCATTCGCCTGTGACAATGTGTCACCCCTGTTTTCTGTGATGAAGCGTATGGTGTTTCTGTCGCTGCTAGCCACGGCTCGAATGGTGATTTGGACGACGCGAACGGAGGAAGTCTTGCGAGGTCAGCGTCTTTCACATCAGGATCTGATCCGATATTTTGAGCATCAGCTCAACATAAAGATTAGAACTGATTGGAAACGTTTGACTTCGACAGACTTCAGCAAAAGGTGGGTAAATGTAGCAAGTCTGGTTCGCTTGAACGGGGCTAGTCTTGATTTTCTCTTTTAGATCTGCTGGTTACATCAGGGTGGATTCCTGTGGAACTCTCCCCCGGTTGAGGTAGCTATCTTTTGTGTACCTAGTTACAGTGAATGAATGTGTTCCTAGCCTGTACCCGGCTTTCTCTTTTGTTATGATCCAAGTCGAGATTCCCAACCTCCCCAGTTTGTTTTGGCTTCCTTTTATCTCGGCTGGTTCAGCCTTTTATTGTCCCATTCCATTAATGTTTTACCCTCCTCCCCATTCCCGTAGTGAGTGTGCTTCTTGATTTCGCCGTTTGGCAGAATACAGCAGCCACTCTTTTTTCTGGGATGGACGGTTCTTACTAACATTGATTATTATTTTAGTTAAACATTTGTTAGTTTTGGGTTCATTCCCCTCCCATTATTTCATTTTTCATTAAATGTTTTATACTACATATTATTGTACATATTATATTATATTGTATATTTATTTTATATTATATATAAATACATTTTTATTGTCATGGGCTATTTTCCCCACTTTTTAGATGTCCCTTGTAAGTTTGTGGCATTGTGGTGTATGAAGGATTGGGAGTTGATGGATGGGTTCTTGTGCAAATTGTAATGAGTGAATGGGTCGTGATAGTGTTTAGCTAGGTATAGGATAGTTAAGTGAGTACCAACCTCTTTCTCTCTCCTTTTCGGCCTTGTGCCACAATTCTGTATTTTTTACAGAATAAATAGTGTGAGTAACCCCTGAATCCATTAACACTTCGAAAGATTACGTGCAAAGATAAAGTGCGGCTGGTCGAGAGTGTTGAAAAGGATCAGTGTGGATTCGGCTAGCATCTGGGGAAACTGAAATTTTGATTTGAAAGTGTGGCTTTTGGAAGTTGAAGATCGGCACGTTGAATTTTGGCGCTAAAGTAGGCTTGGCCCAATGAGGTTGCTTGCCTTGCAAAACATTGAGCACTGATTGGTTAATTCAAAGTATTGGAATGATCCAAATCTGCCAACCTGTAACCAGGGGGTGGATGGCTTATTCCATCCCAACAATATCAATGTAAGCAGTGTGTCACAGATTAAAAAGGTGCGTCAAAAAATAAACTGAAGAAGGAAAAAACTCTGCTATACATGTAGAAATAACATTTTATAATGTCTGTCGATTCAAAAACAAAAAATGTTTCCGTTGCAAAAGAAAAAGGCATAAAAAACTCACTGTAAGAAAAAAAAATGAATAAATGAGTAAGTAATCGTATTAAAGTAACTAACATAAATGAATCTTCCGGTCGGAATACAAGAAAATTTGTGCAGGTAAAAAATCTGAAAAAAAATCAAATTGCAATTAGATAGTGGATTCGACTTGAGTATAATAAAGGAATATACATGGAGAAAAACTGGAAAACCAGTGTTACTAAGAAAATCTCTCATATTGTTACTAGACAGAAAATAAAATTAAAAAGAGAGTTTATTAGAAATGTGCCACTTTTTTTTAAAGTTAAGACTGTTCGTAATGAAAAATACATATAACCTTTATGAGACAAATTGGATGAAGCCGTTTAAATTATGGAACAGTTCAAGCAGTTCGTTTTGAAAGAGAGTTAATAGTTTTACCAACGAAACAGAAACTTTAAAGAAAGAACTGAAAACTAAATTCCCAGGAGTATTTTTGGTGTCTAGAAAAGTGTAATTAACTGAAAGCAAAATTAAAGCTAAGAAAAATGTACAACCGGTTTTCAAAAAGAAAAGGAATGTACCCTTTGCATTGTTAAAACAAATAAATGACAAGCTTGACAGACGCAAAAAATGAGTGTTTTGTCTAAAGTTAGCTAGGATTCACCTACAGTATACATAAAAAAAGTTGAAAGAGATAAGTGTCTGCGAGGATTTTCCCACAAGTTTGAATGATGTCTTCAAAAGTTTTCATTAACCACTTCCAGAGATTTTTGCACAACCTAGCAGAGGTCAGATATTTTCTAAAATTGACCTAAACAATGCATATTTTCAGATTCTAATAGATGACAAACGTTCTAGATTACTGATCATAAATACACATTAATGGTTGTATAAAATTCAATTGCTTGCAGTTTAGCTTGCAGGTTGCTCCAGTTATCTTTCAGCAAGTCATGGACACGATGCTGAGTAGACTTGACTTTGCAGTGGCATATATTGACAATATTTTCCTGAAACGTGAAAACCCAAAAGAACATAAGGAAAATGTTTTCAAAACAATTCAGGTCTATGGATTCAAGCTGAGGGCCAAAAAGAGTGAATTCTTTATGGACAAAATCAAATATTTGTGACAAATAATTGACAGAAATAGCAGAAGACCAGATCCAACATGAGCCAGTGCTATAAAATACATGTCTGCTCTTGAAAATCTCAGTTCCCTACAAAGTTTTCTGAGATTAGAAAGCCATTACAATGTTTTTTTGTGCCAAACATACATTGTTTGTGATCTCCATTAAATGAAATATTGAAGAAAGATTCTACAAGGGTCTAGACAATGCAGTACCAGGAAGCACTCAAAAAAATGAAATAAATTCTAACATCAAACTTGTTTTCACCACATTACGATCCTAAAAAAGAAATAATTGTAGCAAGTGATGCTAGTGCATACGGTAAAGGAATCTGCATTATGCATAAATTCGAAGACAGCTCAATGAAACATATTGCACACGCATCCATGACGTTTCTTCCAGCTTGAAAAAATATTCCGTGAGAGAGAAACAAATTTAGGGCTTGCCTTTGCCTTAGAGAAATTTTATAAATTCATTTACGGGAGAAAATTTACCTTATAAACTGATTACAAATCGTTGTTAGCTATTTATGTGTCAAAAAAGGACTACCAACTTCTACAGCTAATAGGTTACAACAATAGGGAAGTGATCTACTAAATTACAACTTTAGAATGGATTTCAAGTCAGTTAAGTCACCCGAACAGATTATCCAGGCTTACTTAAAAAAAAAAAAAAAAAAAAAAAACCCTTTAGAAAACACAGTCATTATTCCTCTACAATCAGAGGTAGACATAAAAAGGTACTGTGCAGGAACTATCGGTGACTTTGAAAGAAATTAGAAAGATTATGACACATGCACACACCTGTGGAATCACACACACACACACACACTTGTGGAAAAACACATACTTACTTACGCATTCATGCAATTGTACATATTAAATTTTGTATGTAAGCCCACAAACTGTTCTCCGACAGGCAATATGGATTCCGCTTTGACAGGTCCACGGCCAACCTGCTAACAACTGTAACGGAGTACATGCTACAGGCCCTTGATGAGTCTGACGAGGCTTGCGCGGTTGCTCTGGACATCTCCAAGGCCTTCGACAGGGTTTGGCACCCTGGACTCCTATGCAAACTACACGGTTATGGTATTACCGGTCGCCTGCTTGACCTAATCCAATCTTTCTTAAATAACCACAAAATGAAGGTCGTTCTGAATGGGCGTGCCTCTTCGTCTTACAGCACGAATGCTGGTGTCCCACAGGGCTCTATCCTGGGCCCGACGCTCTTCCTTATTTTCATCAACGACCTCCCAGATGAGATCAAGTCCCAAGTAGGCATCTACGCAGATGACACTACAATATACTCCCGCTCCAGTAAGAAACCTGTCGTGGTGGACAGACATAATCTCGCTGCTGACCTTGAGCGGGATCTACACTCTGTGGTGAACTGGGGCAAGAAGTGGCTTGTCAACTTCAATTCATCTAAGACCAAGCTGTTGTCTGTCAACCATTACAGGCAACCTCTTCTGCCTCCCATAACCATGGACCAGGTGATTCTCCCGGAGAGTAATACACTACGCCTCCTCGGACTTACCCTGTCCTCAGACCTCAAATGGAACCACTATATTGAATCCATAGCAAAATCTACTGCTAAGAAGATTGGGTCACTATGTCGATCCAGGATGTTTTTTCCACCTGAATCCATCCTGCATATATACAAGTCAACCATCCGTCCGTGCATGGAGTACTGCTGCCATTTATGGTCAGGTGCCCCTGCTGTTCTCCTCAGTGTTCTTGACAAGCTCCAAAGGAGAGTCTGTAATGTGATAGGTACTGATCTGGTGACTCGACTGCAGCCACTTTCCCATCGTCGAAATGTGGCCTCCCTATGTCTCTTCTATAAATACTTTCATGGCTTCTGCTCGGATGAGCTTAAGTCACTGATGCCTCCTCAACAGGTGTTTACCCGTGCAACCAGACTGGCAACTGGGTCCCACCCATTCACAGTCAGGTTAGCCAAATGCAGACGACAATTCTACTCCTGCAGCTTCCTCTCTCACACTTCCCGCCTGTGGAACTCACTCCCGTATTCTTGCTTTCCTGACGGCTACAACCTCCAGAAATTTAAATGCAAAGTTAATACTCATCTACTAACCACTGGCCTCTAGCTCTCTCCCCTCCCCTGTATAACCTTCCCTTTCTCTCCACCTATGTATCTGTCATCGCACCTGCTTTCTCAGCTTTCTATTGTTCCTTTCTAACTAGCTTGTACTCCTCACTCTTTTCTAATTAATCTTTTTACATTTATGTAACCCCCTGCACATCAGTGGCGTTTTTGCCTTGCTCGGGGTGAAATGATTAAAAAAAAAAAAAAAAAAAAAAAAAAAAAAAGAACATTTTATATTTAAATAAATGTAAGCTGTTTGCTGATTGGTTTGAGCTAGCCAATCAGAATCAAGTTAAGTGAACTACATTTTTACCGCCAAATTGTAAGGATGTTTGAATACCTATATATACAATTTGCTGTGCATTTTTCGCCATTTGGCACCACAATTTCTTATGCACACATCATATTGAAAATATACGAGCTTTAAGTCCAACTCACTCTCTCATACAAATTCATTCTTCTGTACAACTACGAAAATGAACATTATTCATGAACTCTCAAATTTGAACAATTCTTTTTAGCAATAATATTCCTCACACAAATTTCTTATCACACTGATAAATCTTATGGCAACAATGAACATTTCAACTTACGTCAAAAGCTCTAACACAGATTTTCATACAGGCCATGGAAGAGACTTTCAAACAAACAAATTCTATATCTATGTAATTGATGTGCACCAGTGATGGGACCATGAAATGCTAACTCGAAACACGATGGTAAGGTTATGTTGGGGTGCCCTCCACTTTTCCACGGAATGGGCTATTCGAATCACTATATAAAATAGTAGTGATTATACCTCGAAGAAGGAAGTCTAGTAAGGAAGTCGAGTGAGCTAGTCAGTTGGGTATTTCCGGTATTGCACCGGAAGTGTTCTACTAGTCAATCTATCATGTCTCTACGATGATACTGTATACTAATTACTTTGTTCTGTATTCTACTAATCCTCACCTCTTGTAAATACTTCTCTATCCTGTCAATACACCTACTTTTATACTATTACGTTGTTTTGTATTATTTCACATAATTCTGTTGCCTGATGGCAGGTTTATCTGGTCAAAGGACCAGAAATGGTGCACAAAAGACACTTTAATAAAATCAAAAGTAGATATATAATAGAAGAGAACAATGCTCCAGACGAGGTTGAACATATGGAGATTCTTTTTAATACATTTGAGGTACTCATTCCTCAGAAATCTCCTAAAATAGAAGTTTAGAAAAGGAATAGGGTTACTGAAAGGATTGACATCAACCCTGAAAGAAAAAAATATTGAATCTGTGCAGAATAAATCTCAAAAAAGGGTGTTATGTATGTACCTATGGACAGTAATGGGTGTGTTCCAATCCTTATATAATATGTTGGACTCTTTTGAGAGGGTGATGGTTTCTTACTGTCTAGCAGTTCTCTACTAGCAATTGTTATTTACTTCACACAGCTTGTAAGTCTTGTTTTGATAATAATATAAATATTACTATTTATTTCTAACCTACATTTTGGGTTATTACTTATGCAGTAACCTTTTATGTGATAGCACATTAGTACACACCATCCAAAAAAGGTAAAACAGTAAAAAAAGTTTTTAATATTTTGGCAGAGTGTATTTGCAAAGGATGTGCGTTGTGGTACAGTGGATATCGACTCGGAACGAGAAATCGGGGACCCGAGTTCGAATTCCAGTTTAATCCATTGCATTCACTTACGTGCAAATACCCTTGGGAAAGGTATTAATCCGTCTATTCCTTCCAGTTATGGGTTAAATGGCAGGACAGATTGGGTTCTATAGCCTTGGTTGGCAACCAGTCTACCGCAGAAAGCAATGGCAACCTACTGCGGGATAATCTTCTGCCCAGTCAGTCATGTCTCTTTCGAGACATGATCGCCCAAGCGTGTATCACGTATGGCACTTCACTGACTGACTGACTGTATTTGCAAATCCATACAGATTAATAAGTTCTGAAATTATTTCTAAGTTACTTTTTATTTATAATTGTTCTCTTAATACAAGGGTCAAAAGCCAATCAAGATAGGGGATTTCTGAATGATGTTATTGTTATTATGATATGGTGTAAACTAACAGAAGTTACCTCTCTTTATAACAATTATCAACCTTGAAAGAACAATCCATCACTTAGATAATATAAATAAGTGATCTAGTCATGTCTCCCCATTCATACTCAATAAACCTTTCTTATTATACATCCAAGTTGTTATTACACATGATTTAATAAATTTTTTAAACAAATGAATACCTTTTACTTTCTTTTGTATTTATTGATAGTTTTGGAGCCAATTGTGTTCTAATATCACTTGACACTTGTGTGTTTTCAATTAACTATTAACAATGATCAGACAATATAGCCGACAGTCACTAAAGATACACCTGACCTGTGTATAAATCTTCCACTAATGACACCTATAAAGCCATCATTTCTGCTATTTCTTGTTACAGATCATACAGAAATAAAAAACAAAAATGTTGTATACATGTCCTTCAAAATTTAAAGGATTTTCATCTGTTCAGATCATATTCTTCAAACCAGGGTGCCCTTTGAGGATCATCTCATTTGACTATTTTGTGGTATTTAGATCAGTATGGATTCAGCTTAGCTCAGCTCATGCAAGTGACAGATGAAAGTTTCTGGTGAAAATATTTTGAATGGCAGATTTCAATACTTTCTCTATGTACTGTATTACTAATGCAATTACCCAATGTTTTAAAGTTTCATCATCTAATTCACTGAGAAATCATTATTCTTCCAATTCAAAATATTTTTCAGCTCAGAAATGTTGAATAGTTGTAAAAAACAAAAACAATTCTTTTTGGCTATCAGTGTTGGATCAAGTTTCCCCCTAAGCTGTGAATCATATTGATAAAGCCATATCTTCCTAAATTTTGTAGAAAAAAATTCTTGAAACATATGAAGTTAGTTTAGAGTATCATCATCACCCCTTTTGCACTAAGCTTTTTCTGATATAAGCAAAGAAACTACCTGAATTTTCTGAAAATTTTCTAAGGAGCTCTTCAGTGTTGGAAGTTCAGAAACAAGTCAATTTTACAGATGTTTTTGTATTTACAGGACACCAAGAAAATGAGCATTAATTACAATATCAAACTCATTTTAATATGTGGTATTAATCATAGAATAAACCAATTTAGAAATATACACATAGTTTACTTCGATGTAATCTAATGAGCATGAAGTACCTAATAGATTGAATAAATGATTTCTACAGCTTATGAACCTTTTGCACATCATTTCAACCCAGATATTTTTATATCATAAGAATTGGAGTGATAATTGTTTATAATATGTGTTTACAAGTTTTACTAATTAACTCATAGCTGGGGAGATGTGGATTTGAACTTTTCCCAAGTGTATATTGTGTATAAGGGAATATGACACACCCAACTTGAATTGGAACTTGGCTCTCTAATTATATATCTTGAGCCATTATCCATTATACAAGTTTTACATCCAAGCTTAAAGCACTTGGTGTTCCCAAATGGTCACCCAGCTACATAATGATCAGGGTCAACAAATCATTTTTGAAAAGAGCTTTTATATATAAAGTGTATTACAAAACACAATTTATATTGTTCAGGATGTTGTCCTTATCTTTATTGCTATATTCATGATATTTTGGTATTTGTATGCTACAGCCTTCTTCAGTTGATTTACATTGGAATGTTGAACTAAAACCTTTATTTTGTTCACATAGGTAGATTATCCTACTTCCATGTGTCATACTTTTTCTGGATATCCCAGTTGTTGTTACTTCTCTTTAGTAACAAAAATGTCCAAGTTTTTGTTTATCTCTGTTGTAGCCAGGTATTGAACACACAACTTTTTGGGTCAAGTCACTGGTTTACTTCAACTAACTCTTTTATCAAATTGAGCCGTGTTTAGCATACAATAGCTAAAATGTCAGGAATATAAAAATAAAGATGTGGACAACAGTCCGAACAATGGAAACAGAGTAATTAGTTACAATACATCATCTCAGAAATATAGACAAATATTGAAGGTAAATATGGCAACAAAGATGAAGACAACAGTCCGAACAATGTAAACAGAGTAATTAATTACAATACATCATCTCAGAAATATAGACAAATATTGAAGGCAAATATGCCAACAAAGATGAGGACAACAGTCCGAACAATATAAACAAAGTAAATAGTTACAATACATCATCTCAGAAATATAGACAAATATTGAAGGTAAATATGGCAACAAAGATGAAGACAACAGTCCGAACAATGTAAACAGAGTAATTAATTACAATACATCATCTCAGAAATATAGACAAATATTGAAGGTAAATATGGCAACAAAGATGAGGACAACAGTCCGAACAATATAAACAAAGTAAATAGTTACAATACATCATCTCAGAAATATAGACAAATATTGAAGGTAAATATGCCAACAAAGATGAGGACAACAGTCCGAACAATATAAACAAAGTAAATAGTTACAATACATCATCTCAGAAATATAGACAAATATTGAAGGTAAATATGGCAACAAAGATGAGGACAACAGTCTGAACAATATAAACAAAGTAAATAGTTACAATACATCATCTCAGAAATATAGACAAATATTGAAGGTAAATATGCCAACAAAGATGAGAACAACAGTCCAAACAATATAAACAAAGTAAATAGTTACAATACATCATCTCAGAAATATAGACAAATATTGAAGGTAAATATGCCAACAAAGATGAGGACAACAGTCCGAACAATATAAACAAAGTAAATAGTTACAATACATCATCTCAGAAATATAGACAAATATCGAAGGTAAATATGGCAACAAAGATGAGGACAACAGTCCGAACAATATAAACAAAGTAAATAGTTACAATACATCATCTCAGAAATATAGACAAATATTGAAGGTAAATATGGTAAAGATGAGGACAACAGTCCGAACAATATAAACAAAGTAAATAGTTACAATACATCATTCAGAAATATAGACAAATATTGAAGGTAAATATGGCAACAAAGATGAGGACAACAGTCTGAACAATATAAACAAAGTAAATAGTTACAATACATCATCTCAGAAATATAGACAAATATTGAAGGTGAATATGGCAACAAAGATGAGGACAACAGTCCGAACAATATAAACAGAGTAATTAATTACAATACATCATCTCAGAAATATAGACAAATATTGAAGGTGAATATGGCAACAAAGATGAGGACAACAGTCCGAACAATATAAACAAAGTAAATAGTTACAATACATCATCTCAGAAATATAGACAAATATTGAAGGTAAATATGGCAACAAAGATGAGGACAACAGTCCGAACAATATAAACAAAGTAAATAGTTACAATACATCATCTCAGAAATATAGACAAATATTGAAGGTAAATATGCCAACAAAGATGAGGACAACAGTCCGAACAATATAAACAAAGTAAATAGTTACAATACATCATCTCAGAAATATAGACAAATATTGAAGGTAAATATGGCAACAAAGATGAGGACAACAGTCCGAACAATATAAACAAAGTAAATAGTTACAATACATCATCTCAGAAATATAGACAAATATTGAAGGTAAATATGGCAACAAAGATGAGGACAACAGTCCGAACAATATAAAACAAAGTAAATAGTTACAATACATCATCTCAGAAATATAGCCAAATATTGGAAGGTAAATATGGCAACAAAGATGAGGACAACAGTCCGAACAATGTAAACAGAGTAATTAATTACAATACATCATCTCAGAAATATAGACAAATATTGAAGGTGAATATGGCAACAAAGATGTGACAACAGTCCGAACAATATAAACAACAAAGAAATAGTTACAATACATCATCTCAGAAATATAGACAAATATTGAAGGTAAATATGCCAACAAAGATGAGGACAACAGTCCGAACAATGTAAACAGAGTAATTAATTACAATACATCATCTCAGAAATATAGACAAATATTGAAGGTAAATATGCCAACAAAGATAAGGACAACAGTCTGAACAATATAAACAAAGTAAATAGTTACAATACATCATCTCAGAAATATACACAAATATTGAAGGTAAATATGGCAACAAAGATGAGGACAACAGTCCGAAATATAAACAGAGCACTAATTATAAGCATATCATCTGGAAATATAGACAAATATTGAAGGTAAATATGCCAACAAAGATGAGGACAACAGTCCGAACAATGTAAACAGAGTAATTAATTACAATACATCATCTCAGAAATATAGACAAATATTGAAGGTGAATATGCCAACAAAGATGAAGACAACAGTCCGAACAATGTAAACAGAGTAATTAATTACAATACATCATCTCAGAAATATAGACAAATATTGAAGGTGAATATGGCAACAAAGATGAGGACAACAGTCCGAACAATGTAAACAGAGTAATTAATTACAATACATCATCTCAGAAATATAGACAAATATTGAAGGTAAATATGGCAACAAAGATAAGGACAACAGTCCGAACAATATAAACAAAGTAAATAGTTACAATACATCATCTCAGAAATATAGACAAATATTGAAGGTAAATATGGCAACAAAGATGAGGACAACAGTCCGAACAATATAAACAAAGTAAATAGTTACAATACATCATCTCAGAAATATAGACAAATATTGAAGGTAAATATGGCAACAAAGATGAGGACAACAGTCCGAACAATATAAACAAAGTAAATAGTTACAATACATCATCCTCAGAAATATAGACAAATATTGAAGGTAAATATGCCAACAAAGATGAGGACAACAGTCCGAACAATATAAACAAAGTAAATAGTTACAATACATCATCTCAGAAATATAGACAAATATTGAAGGTAAATATGGCAACAAAGATGAGGACAACAGTCTGAACAATATAAACAAAGTAAATAGTTACAATACATCATCTCAGAAATACAGACAAATATTGAAGGTAAATATGGCAACAAAGATGAGGACAACAGTCCGAACAATATAAACAAAGTAAATAGTTACAATACATCATCTCAGAAATATAGACAAATATTGAAGGTAAATATGGCAACAAAGATGAGGACAACAGTCCGAACAATGTAAACAGAGTAATTAATTACAATACATCATCTCAGAAATATAGACAAATATTGAAGGTGAATATGGCAACAAAGATGAGGACAACAGTCCGAACAATATAAACAAAGTAAATAGTTACAATACATCATCTCAGAAATATAGACAAATATTGAAGGTAAATATGCCAACAAAGATGAGGACAACAGTCCGAACAATGTAAACAGAGTAATTAATTACAATACATCATCTCAGAAATATAGACAAATATTGAAGGTAAATATGCCAACAAAGATAAGGACAACAGTCCGAACAATATAAACAAAGTAAATAGTTACAATACATCATCTCAGAAATATACACAAATATTGAAGGTAAATATGCCAACAAAGATGAGGACAACAGTCCGAACAATGTAAACAGAGTAATTAATTACAATACATCATCTCAGAAATATAGACAAATATTGAAGGTGAATATGCCAACAAAGATGAAGACAACAGTCCGAACAATGTAAACAGAGTAATTAATTATAATACATCATCTCAGAAATATAGACAAATATTGAAGGTGAATATGGCAACAAAGATGAGGACAACAGTCCGAACAATGTAAACAGAGTAATTAATTAAAATACATCATCTCAGAAATATAGACAAATATTGAAGGTGAATATGGCAACAAAGATGAGGACAACAGTCCGAACAATGTAAACAGAGTAATTAATTACAATACATCATCTCAGAAATATAGACAAATATTGAAGGTGAATATGGCAACAAAGATGAGGACAACAGTCCGAACAATATAAACAAAGTAAATAGTTACAATACATCATCTCAGAAATATAGACAAATATTGAAGGTAAATATGGCAACAAAGATGAGGACAACAGTCCGAACAATATAAACAAAGTAAATAGTTATAATACATCATCTCAGAAATATAGACAAATATTGAAGGTGCTATGCCAACAAAGATGAGGACAACAGTCCGAACAATATAAACAAAGTAAATAGTTACAATACATCATCTCAGAAATATACACAAATATTGAAGGTAAATATGGCAACAAAGATGAGGACAACAGTCCAAACAATATAAACAGAGTAATTAATTACAATACATCATCTCAGAAATATAGACAAATATTGAAGGTAAATATGGCAACAAAGATGAGGACAACAGTCCGAACAATGTAAACAGAGTAATTAATTACAATACATCATCTCAGAAATATAGACAAATATTGAAGGTGAATATGCCAACAAAGATGAGACAAATATGTCCTAATGTAAACAGAGTACTAATTACAATACACTATCTCAGAAATATAGACAAATATTGAAGGTGAATATGGCAACAAAGATGAGGACAACAGTCCGAACAATGTAAACAGAGTAATTAATTACAATACATCATCTCAGAAATATAGACAAATATTAAAGGTGAATATGGCAACAAAGATGAGGACAACAGTCCGAACAATGTAACAGAGTAATTAATTACAATACATCATCTCAGAAATATAGACAAATATTGAAGGTGAATATGGCAACAAAGATGAGGACAACAGTCCGAACAATATAAACAAAGTAAATAGTTACAATACATCATCTCAGAAATATAGACAAATATTGAAGGTAAATATGGCAACAAAGATGAGGACAACAGTCCGAACAATGTAAACAGAGTAATTAATTACAATACATCATCTCAGAAATATAGACAAATATTGAAGGTGAACAGTAAGTAACAAAGATGAGGACAACAGTCCGAACAATATAAACAAAGTAAATAGTTACAATACATCATCTCAGAAATATAGACAAATATTGAAGGTAAATATGCCAACAAAGATGAGGACAACAGTCCGAACAATGTAAACATAATTAATTACAATACATCATCTCAGAAATATAGACAAATATTGAAGGTAAATATGGCAACAAAGATGAGGACAACAGTCCGAACAATATAAACAAAGTAAATAGTTACAATACATCATCTCAGAAATATAGACAAATATTGAAGGTAAATATGCCAACAAAGATGAGGACAACAGTCCGAACAATGTAAACAGAGTAATTAATTACAATACATCATCTCAGAAATATAGACAAATATTGAAGGTAACATGCTAACAAAGATGAGGACAACAGTCCGAACAATATAAACAAAGTAAATAGTTACAATACATCATCTCAGAAATATAGACAAATATTGAAGGTAACATGGCAACAAAGATGAGGACAACAGTCCGAACAATATAAACAGAGTAATTAATTACAATACATCATCTCAGAAATATAGACAAATATTGAAGGAATATGGCAACAAAGATGAGGACAACAGTCCGAACAATGTAAACAGAGTAATTAATTACAAGACATCATCTCAGAAATATAGACAAATATTGAAGGTGAATATGGCAACAAAGATGAGGACAACAGTCCGAACAATGTAAACAGAGTAATTAATTACAATACATCATCTCAGAAATATAGACAAATATTGAAGGTGAATATGGCAACAAAGATGAGGACAACAGTCCGAACAATGTAAACAGAGTAATTAATTACAATACATCATCTCAGAAATATAGACAAATATTGAAGGTGAATATGGCAACAAAGATGAGGACAACAGTCCGAACAATATAAACAAAGTAAATAGTTACAATACATCATCTCAGAAATATAGACAAATATTGAAGGTAAATATGGCAACAAAGATGAGGACAACAGTCCGAACAATATAAACAAAGTAAATAGTTACAATACATCATCTCAGAAATATAGACAAATATTGAAGGTAAATATGCCAACAAAGATGAGGACAACAGTCCGAACAATATAAACAAAGTAAATAGTTACAATACATCATCTCAGAAATATACACAAATATTGAAGGTAAATATGGCAACAAAGATGAGGACAACAGTCCGAACAATATAAACAGAGTAATTAATTACAATCCATCATCTCAGAAATATAGACAAATATTGAAGGTAAATATGGCAACAAAGATGAGGACAACAGTCCGAACAATGTAAACAGAGTAATTAATTACAATACATCATCTCAGAAATATAGACAAATATTGAAGGTGAATAGGGCAACAAAGATGAGGACAACAGTCCGAACAATGTAAACAGAGTAATTAATTACAATACATCATCTCAGAAATATAGACAAATATTGAAGGTGAATATGGCAACAAAGATGAGGACAACAGTCCGAACAATGTAAACAGAGTAATTAATTACAATACATCATCTCAGAAATATTGACAAATATTGAAGGTGAATATGGCAACAAAGATGAGGACAACAGTCCGAACAATATAAACAAAGTAAATAGTTACAATACATCATCTCAGAAATATAGACAAATATTGAAGGTAAATATGGCAACAAAGATGAAGACAACAGTCCGAACAATGTAAACAGAGTAATTAATTACAATACATCATCTCAGAAATATAGACAAATATTGAAGGTGAATATGGCAACAAAGATGAGGACAACAGTCCGAACAATGTAAACAGAGTAATTAATTACAATACATCATCTCAGAAATATAGACAAATATTGAAGGTGAATATGGCAACAAAGATGAGGACAACAGTCCGAACAATATAAACAAAGTAAATAGTTACAATACATCATCTCAGAAATATAGACAAATATTGAAGGTAAATATGGCAACAAAGATGAAGACAACAGTCCGAACAATGTAAACAGAGTAATTAATTACAATACATCATCTCAGAAATATAGACAAATATTGAAGGTGAATATGGCAACAAAGATGAGGACAACAGTCCGAACAATATAAACAAAGTAAATAGTTACAATACATCATCTCAGAAATATAGACAAATATTGAAGGTAAATATGCCAACAAAGATGAGGACAACAGTCCGAACAATGTAAACAGAGTAATTAATTACAATACATCATCTCAGAAATATAGACAAATATTGAAGGTAAATATGCCAACAAAGATGAGGACAACAGTCCGAACAATATAAACAAAGTAAATAGTTACAATACATCATCTCAGAAATATAGACAAATATTGAAGGTGAATATGGCAACAAAGATGAGGACAACAGTCCGAACAATGTAAACAGAGTAATTAATTACAATACATCATCTCAGAAATATAGACAAATATTGAAGGTGAATATGGCAACAAAGATGAGGAGAACAGTCCGAACAATACAAACAAAGTAAATAGTTACAATACATCATCTCAGAAATAGAGACAAATATTGAAGGTAAATATGCCAACAAAGATGAGGACAACAGTCCGAACAATATAAACAAAGTAAATAGTTACAATACATCATCTCAGAAATATAGACAAATATTGAAGGTAAATATGCCAACAAAGATGAAGACAACAGTCCAAACAATGTAAACAGAGTAATTAATTACAATACATCATCTCAGAAATATAGACAAATATTGAAGGTGAATATGGCAACAAAGATGAGGACAACAGTCCGAACAATATAAACAAAGTAAATAGTTACAATACATCATCTCAGAAATATAGACAAATATTGAAGGGGAATATGGCAACAAAGATGAGGACAACAGTCCGAACAATGTAAACAGAGTAATTAATTACAATACATCATCTCAGAAATATAGACAAATATTGAAGGTAAATATGGCAACAAAGATGAGGACAACAGTCCGAACAATATAAACAAAGTAAATAGTTACAATACATCATCTCAGAAATATAGACAAATATTGAAGGTAAATATGGCAACAAAGATGAGGACAACAGCCGAACAATGTAAACAGAGTAATTAATTACAATACATCATCTCAGAAATATAGCACATATTGAAGGTAAATATGGCAACAAAGATGAGGACAACAGTCCGAACAATATAAACAAAGTACATAGTTACAATACATCATCTCAGAAATATAGACAAATATTGAAGGTAAATATGGCAACAAAGATGAGGACAACAGTTCGAACAATGTAAACAGAGTAATTAATTACAATACATCATCTCAGAAATATAGACAAATATTGAAGGTAAATATGGCAACAAAGATGAGGACAACAGTCCGAACAATATAAACAAAGTAAATAGTTACAATACATCATCTCAGAAATATAGACAAATATTGAAGGTAAATATGCCAACAAAGATGAGGACAACAGTCCGAACAATATAAACAAAGTAAATAGTTACAATACATCATCTCAGAAATATAGACAAATATTGAAGGTAAATATGGCAACAAAGATGAGGACAACAGTCCGAACAATATAAACAAAGTAAATAGTTACAATACATCATCTCAGAAATATAGACAAATATTGAAGGTAAATATGCCAACAAAGATGAGGACAACAGTCCGAACAATGTAAACAGAGTAATTAATTACAATACATCATCTCAGAAATATAGACAAATATTGAAGGTAAATATGGCAACAAAGATGAGGACAACAGTCTGAACAATATAAACAAAGTAAATAGTTACAATACATCATCTCAGAAATATAGACAAATATTGAAGGTAAATATGGCAACAAAGATGAAGACAACAGTCCGAACAATGTAAACAGAGTAATTAATTACAATACATCATCTCAGAAATATAGACAAATATTGAAGGCAAATATGTCAACAAAGATGAGGACAACAGTCCGAACAATGTAAACAGAGTAATTAATTACAATACATCATCTCAGAAATATAGACAAATATTGAAGGTGAATATGGCAACAAAGATGAGGACAACAGTCCGAACAATGTAAACAGAGTAATTAATTACAATACATCATCTCAGAAATATAGACAAATATTGAAGGGGAATATGGCAACAAAGATGAGGACAACAGTCCGAACAATGTAAACAGAGTAATTAATTACAATACATCATCTCAGAAATATAGACAAATATTGAAGGTGAATATGGCAACAAAGATGAGGACAACAGTCCGAACAATATAAACAAAGTAAATAGTTACAATACATCATCTCAGAAATATAGATAAATATTGACGGTAAATATGCCAACAAAGATGAGGACAACAGTCCTAACAAATGTAAACAGAGTAATTAATTACAATACATCATCTCAGAAATATAGACAAATATTGAAGGTGAATATGGCAACAAAGATGAGGACAACAGTCCTAACAATATAAACAAAGTAAATAGTTACAACACATCATCTCAGAAATATAGACAAATATTGAAGGTAAATATGCCAACAAAGATGAGGACAACAGTCCAATAACAAAATAGACACTAATTACAATACATCATCTCAGAAACATAGACAACAGCTGAAGGAATATGGCAACAAAGATGAGGACAAACAGTCCTAACAACAGCATAAACAAAGTAAATAGTTACAATACATCACTTCTGTAAACATAGACAAATATTGGAAGGTAAATATGCCAACAAAGATGAGGACAACAGTCCGAACAATATAAACAAAGTAAATAGTTACAATACATCATCTCAGAAATATAGACAAATATTGGAAGGTAAATATGGCAACAAAGATGAGGACACACAGTCCTAACAATGTAAACAGAGCACTAATTACAATACATCATCTCAGAAATACAGACAAATATTGAAGGTAAATATGGCAACAAAGATGAGGACAACAGTCCGAACAATATAAACAAAGTAAATAGTTACACACATCATCTTCAGAAATATAGACAAATATTGAAGGTAAATATGCCAACAAAGATGAGGACAACAGTCCTAACAATATAAACAGAGTAATTAATTACAATACATCATTCCAGAAATATAGACAAATATTGAAGGTGAATATGGCAACAAAGATGAGGACAACAGTCCGAATAATGTAAACAGAGTAATTAATTACAATACATCATCTCTTGTAAACAGACAAATATTGAAGGTGAATATGGCAACAAAGATGAGGAACAACAGTCCTAACAATATAAACAAAGGAAGAAGCTGGCAATACATCATCTCAGAAATATAGACAAATATTGAAGGTAATATGCTAACAAAAGATGAGTGACAACAGTCCCAATACATAAACAAAGTGTAAATAGTTACAATACATCATCTCTTAGAACATAGACAAATATTGAAGGCAAATATGCTAACAAAGATGAGGACAACAGTCCGAACAATGTAAACAGAGTAATTAATCATAACACATCATCTCAGAAATATAGACAAATATTGAAGGTGAATATGGCAACAAAGATGAGGACAACAGTCCGAACAATATAAACAAAGTAAATAGTTACAATACATCATCTCAGAAACATAGACAAATATTGAAGGCAAATATGGCAACAAAGATGAGAGACAACAGTCCGAACAATGTAAACAGAGCGGTACTAATTACAACACATCATCTGTAAAATATAGACAAATATTGAAGTAATGCAGGGTGAACAAAGATGAGGACAACAGTCCTAACAATATAAACAAAGTAAATAGTTACAATATATCATTCCTAGAAATATAGACAAATATTGGTTGCAATATGCCAACAAAGATATACAACAGTCCTAACAATGTAAACATATAATTAATTACAATACATATCATCTCAGAAATATAGACAAATATTAAAGGTAAATATGGCAACAAAGATGAGGACAACAGTCCGAACAATATAAACAAAGTAAATAGTTACAATACATCATCTCAGAAATATAGACAAATATTGAAGGTAAATATGCCAACAAAGATGAGGACAACAGTCCGAACAATGTAAACAGAGTAATTAATTACAATACAT
Source organism: Ascarosepion bandense (assembly GCA_037127315.1). Classification (NCBI taxonomy): domain Eukaryota; kingdom Metazoa; phylum Mollusca; class Cephalopoda; order Sepiida; family Sepiidae; genus Ascarosepion; species Ascarosepion bandense. Next base: position 3,357,364 of record JBBBDQ010002011.1, on the reverse strand, counting down.
CATCTCAGAAATATAGACAAATATTGAAGGTAAATATGCCAACAAAGATGAGGACAACAGTCCGAACAATATAAACAAAGTAAATAGTTACAATACATCATCTCAGAAATATAGACAAATATTGAAGGTAAATATGGCAACAAAGATGAGGACAACAGTCCGAACAATATAAACAGAGTAATTAATTACAATACATCATCTCAGAAATATAGACAAATATTGAAGGTGAATATGGCAACAAAGATGAGGACAACAGTCCGAACAATGTAAACAGAGTAATTAATTACAATACATCATCTCAGAAATATAGACAAATATTGAAGGTGAATATGGCAACAAAGATGAGGACAACAGTCCGAACAATGTAAACAGAGTAATTAATTACAATACATCATCTCAGAAATATAGACAAATATTGAAGGTGAATATGGCAACAAAGATGAGGACAACAGTCCGAACAATGTAAACAGAGTAATTAATTACAATACATCATCTCAGAAATATAGACAAATATTGAAGGTGAATATGGCAACAAAGATGAGGACAACAGTCCGAACAATATAAACAAAGTAAATAGTTACAATACATCATCTCAGAAATATAGACAAATATTGAAGGTAAATATGCCAACAAAGATGAGGACAACAGTCCGAACAATATAAACAAAGTAAATAGTTACAATACATCATCTCAGAAATATAGACAAATATTGAAGGTAAATATGCCAACAAAGATGAGGACAACAGTCCGAACAATATAAACAAAGTAAATAGTTACAATACATCATCTCAGAAATATACACAAATATTGAAGGTAAATATGGCAACAAAGATGAGGACAACAGTCCGAACAATATAAACAGAGTAATTAATTACAATACATCATCTCAGAAATGTAGACAAATATTGAAGGTAAATATGGCAACAAAGATGAGGACAACAGTCCGAACAATGTAAACAGAGTAATTAATTACAATACATCATCTCAGAAATATAGACAAATATTGAAGGTGAATATGGCAACAAAGATGAGGACAACAGTCCGAACAATGTAAACAGAGTAATTAATTACAATACATCATCTCAGAAATATAGACAAATATTGAAGGTGAATAGGGCAACAAAGATGAGGACAACAGTCCGAACAATGTAAACAGAGTAATTAATTACAATACATCATCTCAGAAATATAGACAAATATTGAAGGTGAATATGGCAACAAAGATGAGGACAACAGTCCGAACAATGTAAACAGAGTAATTAATTACAATACATCATCTCAGAAATATAGACAAATATTGAAGGTGAATATGGCAACAAAGATGAGGACAACAGTCCGAACAATATAAACAAAGTAAATAGTTACAATACATCATCTCAGAAATATAGACAAATATTGAAGGTAAATATGGCAACAAAGATGAAGACAACAGTCCGAACAATGTAAACAGAGTAATTAATTACAATACATCATCTCAGAAATATAGACAAATATTGAAGGTGAATATGGCAACAAAGATGAGGACAACAGTCCGAACAATGTAAACAGAGTAATTAATTACAATACATCATCTCAGAAATATAGACAAATATTGAAGGTGAATATGGCAACAAAGATGAGGACAACAGTCCGAACAATATAAACAAAGTAAATAGTTACAATACATCATCTCAGAAATATAGACAAATATTGAAGGTAAATATGGCAACAAAGATGAAGACAACAGTCCGAACAATGTAAACAGAGTAATTAATTACAATACATCATCTCAGAAATATAGACAAATATTGAAGGTGAATATGGCAACAAAGATGAGGACAACAGTCCGAACAATATAAACAAAGTAAATAGTTACAATACATCATCTCAGAAATATAGACAAATATTGAAGGTAAATATGCCAACAAAGATGAGGACAACAGTCCGAACAATGTAAACAGAGTAATTAATTACAATACATCATCTCAGAAATATAGACAAATATTGAAGGTAAATATGCCAACAAAGATGAGGACAACAGTCCGAACAATATAAACAAAGTAAATAGTTACAATACATCATCTCAGAAATATAGACAAATATTGAAGGTAAATATGGCAACAAAGATGAGGACAACAGTCCGAACAATATAAACAGAGTAATTACAATACATCATCTCAGAAATATAGACACATATTGAAGGTGAATATGGCAACAAAGATGAGGACAACAGTCCGAACAATGTAAACAGAGTAATTAATTACAATACATCATCTCAGAAATATAGACAAATATTGAAGGTGAATATGGCAACAAAGATGAGGAGAACAGTCCGAACAATACAAACAAAGTAAATAGTTACAATACATCATCTCAGAAATAGAGACAAATATTGAAGGTAAATATGCCAACAAAGATGAGGACAACAGTCCGAACAATATAAACAAAGTAAATAGTTACAATACATCATCTCAGAAATATAGACAAATATTGAAGGTAAATATGCCAACAAAGATGAAGACAACAGTCCAAACAATGTAAACAGAGTAATTAATTACAATACATCATCTCAGAAATATAGACAAATATTGAAGGTGAATATGGCAACAAAGATGAGGACAACAGTCCGAACAATATAAACGAAGTAAATAGTTACAATACATCATCTCAGAAATATAGACAAATATTGAAGGGGAATATGGCAACAAAGATGAGGACAACAGTCCGAACAATGTAAACAGAGTAATTAATTACAATACATCATCTCAGAAATATAGACAAATATTGAAGGTAAATATGGCAACAAAGATGAGGACAACAGTCCGAACAATATAAACAAAGTAAATAGTTACAATACATCATCTCAGAAATATAGACAAATATTGAAGGTAAATATGGCAACAAAGATGAGGACAACAGCCGAACAATGTAAACAGAGTAATTAATTACAATACATCATCTCAGAAATATAGCACATATTGAAGGTAAATATGGCAACAAGATGAGGACAACAGTCCCAATAATATAAACAAAGTACATAGTTACAATACATCATCTCAGAAATATAGACAAATATTGAAGGTAACATGGCAACAAAGATGAGGACAACAGTTCGAACAATGTAAACAGAGTAATTAATTACAATACATCATCTCAGAAATATAGACAAATATTGAAGGCAAATATGTCATCAAAGATGTGGACAACAGTCCGAACAATATAAACAATATAATTAATTACAATACATCATCTCAGAAATATAGACAAATAAAGGTGAATATGGCAACAAGATGAGGACAACAGTCCGAACAATGTAAACAGAGTAATTAATTACAATACATCATCTCAGAAATATAGACAAATATTGAAGGTGAATATGGCAACAAAGATGAGGACAACAGTCCGAACAATATAAACAAAGTAAATAGTTACAATACATCATCTCAGAAATATAGACAAATATTGAAGGTAAATATGCCAACAAAGATGAGGACAACAGTCCGAACAATATAAACAAAGTAAATAGTTACACATATCATCTCAGAAATATAGACAAATATTGAAGGTAAATATGCCAACAAAGATGAGGACAACAGTCCTAACAATGTAAACAGAGTAATTAATTACAATACATCATCTCAGAAATATAGACAAATATTGAAGGTGAATATGGCAACAAAGATGAGGACAACAGTCCGAACAATATATAAACAAAGTAAATAGTTACAATACATCATCTCAGAAATATAGACAAATATTGAAGGCATATGGTAACAAGATGAGACAAATAGTCCGAACAATGTAAACAGAGTAATTAATTACAATACATCATCTCAGAAATATAGACAAATATTGAAGGTGAATATGGCAACAAAGATGAGGACAACAGTCCGAACAATATAAACAAAGTAAATAGTTACAATACATCATCTCAGAAATATAGACAAATATTGAAGGTAAATATGGCAACAAAGATGAGGACAACAGTCCGAACACAAACAGAGATACTAATTACACATCATCTCAGAAATATAGACAAATATTGAAGGCAAATATGTCAACAAAGATGAGGACAACAGTCCGAACAATGTAAACAGAGTAATTAATTACACACATCATCTCAGAAATATAGACAAATATTGAAGGTGAATATGGCAACAAAGATGAGGACAACAGTCCGAACAATGTAAACAGATAATTAATTACAATACATCATCTCAGAAATATAGACAAATATTGAAGGGGAATATGGCAACAAAGATGAGGACAACAGTCCGAACAATGTAAACAGAGTAATTAATTACAATACATCATCTCAGAAATATAGACAAATATTGAAGGTGAATATGGCAACAAAGATGAGGACAACAGTCCGAACAATATAAACAAAGTAAATAGTTACAATACATCATCTCAGAAATATAGATAAATATTGACGGTAAATATGCCAACAAAGATGAGGACAACAGTCCGAACAATGTAAACAGAGTAATTAATTACAATACATCATCTCAGAAATATAGACAAATATTGAAGGTGAATATGGCAACAAAGATGAGGACAACAGTCCGAACAATATAAACAAAGTAAATAGTTACAATACATCATCTCAGAAATATAGACAAATATTGAAGGTAAATATGCCAACAAAGATGAGGACAACAGTCCGAACAATGTAAACAGAGTAATTAATTACAATACATCATCTCAGAAATATAGACAAATATTGAAGGTAAATATGGCAACAAAGATGAGGACAACAGTCCGAACAATATAAACAAAGTAAATAGTTACAATACATCATCTCAGAAATATAGACAAATATTGAAGGTAAATATGCCAACAAAGATGAGGACAACAGTCCGAACAATATAAACAAAGTAAATAGTTACAATACATCATCTCAGAAATATAGACAAATATTGAAGGTAAATATGGCAACAAAGATGAGGACAACAGTCCGAACAATGTAAACAGAGTAATTAATTACAATACATCATCTCAGAAATACAGACAAATATTGAAGGTAAATATGCCAACAAAGATGAGGACAACAGTCCGAACAATATAAACAAAGTAAATAGTTACAATACATCATCTCAGAAATATAGACAAATATTGAAGGTAAATATGCCAACAAAGATGAGGACAACAGTCCGAACAATATAAACAGAGTAATTAATTACAATACATCATCTCAGAAATATAGCACATATTGAAGGTAAATATGGCAACAAAGATGAAAACAACAGTCCGAACAATATAAACAAAGTACATAGTTACAATACATCATCTCAGAAATATAGACAAATATTGAAGGTAAATATGGCAACAAAGATGAGGACAAATAGTCCAACAATGTAAACAGAGTAATTAATTACAATACATCATCTCAGAAATATAGACAAATATTGAAGGTAACATGGCAACAAAGATGAGGACAACAGTCCTAACAATATAAACAAAGTAAATAGTTACAATACATCATCTCAGAAATATAGACAAATATTGAAGGTAAATATGCCAACAAAGACAGTTAAGACAACAGTCCGAACAATGTAAACAGAGTAATTAATTACAATACATCATCTCAGAAATATAGACAAATATTGAAGGCAAATATGTCAACAAAGATGAGGACAACAGTCCGAACAATGTAAACAGAGTAATTAATTACAATACATCATCTCAGAAATATAGACAAATATTGAAGGTGAATATGGCAACAAAGATGAGGACAGTCCGAATAATATAAACAAAGTAAATAGTTACAATACATCATCTCAGAAATATAGACAAATATTGAAGGTAAAGAAAACAACAAAGATGAGGACAGCAGTCCGAACAATGTAAACAGAGTAATTAACAGCACACATCATCTCAGAAATATAGACAAATATTGAAGGTAAATATGGCAACAAAGATGAGGACAACAGTCCGAACAATATAAACAAAGTAAATAGTTACAATACATCATCTCAGAAATATAGATAAATATTGAAGGTAAAATATGCCAACAAAGATGAGGACAACAGTCCGAACAATATAAACAAAGTAAATAGTTACAATACATCATCTCAGAAATATAGACAACATGAAGGTAAATATGGCAACAAAGATGAGGACAACAGTCCGAACAATGTAAACAGAGTAATTAATTACAATACATCATCTCAGAAATATAGACAAATATTGAAGGTAAATATGGCAACAAAGATGAGGACAACAGTCCGAACAATATAAACAAAGTAAATAGTTACAATACATCATCTCAGAAATATAGACAACATTGAAGGTAAATATGCTAACAAAGATGAGGACAACAGTCCGAATAATATAAACAGAGTAATTAATTACAATACATCATCTCAGAAATATAGACAAATATTGAAGGTGAATATGGCAACAAAGATGAGTGACAACAGTCCGAACAATGTAAACAGAGTAATTAATTACAATACATCATCTCAGAAATATAGACAAATATTGAAGGTGAATATGGTAATAAAGATGAGGACACAGTCCCAATAATATAAACAAAGTAAATAGTTACAATACATCATCTCAGAAATATAGACAACATTAAAGGCAATATGCCAACAAAGATGAGGACAACAGTCCGAACAATATAAGTCAGCAAATAGTTACAATACATCATCTCAGAAATATAGACAAATATTGAAGGTAACATGCTAACAAAGATGAGGACAACAGTCCGAACAATGTAAACAGAGTAATTAATTACAATACATCATCTCAGAAATATAGACAAATATTGAAGGTGAATATGGCAACAAAGATGAGGACAACAGTCCGAACAATATAAACAAAGTAAATAGTTACAATACATCATCTCAGAAATATAGACAAATATTGAAGGTAAATATGCCAACAAAGATGAGGACAACAGTCCGAACAATGTAAACAGAGTAATTAATTACAATACATCATCTCAGAAATATAGACAAATATTGAAGGTAAATATGCTAACAAAGATGAGGACAACAGTCCCAACAATATAAACAAAGTAAATAGTTACAATACATCATCTCAGAAATATAGACAAATATTGAAGGTAAATATGCCAACAAAGATGAGGACAACAGTCCGAACAATGTAAACAGAGTAATTAATTACAATACATCATCTCAGAAATATAGACAAATATTGAAGGTAAATATGGCAACAAAGATGAGGACAACAGTCCTAACAATATAAACAGTAATTAATTACAATACATCATCTCAGAAATATAGACAAATATTGAAGGTAAATATGCCAACAAAGATGAGGACAACAGTCCGAACAATATAAACAGAGTAATTAATTACACACATCATCTGTGAAATATAGACAAATATTGAAGGTAAATATGGCAACAAAGATGAGGACAACAGTCCGAATACGATAAACAGAGTAATTAATTACAATACATCATCTCAGAAATATAGATAAATATTGAAGGTAAATATGGCAACAAAGATGAGGACAACAGTCCGAACAATATAAACAGAGTAATTAATTACAATACATCATCTCAGAAATATAGACAAATATTGAAGGTAAAATATGCCAACAAAGATGAGGACAACAGTCTGAACAATATAAACAAAGTAGTTACACTACATCATCTCAAAAATATAGACAATTACAGAAAGTGAATATATGCAACAAAGATGAGGACAACAGTCCGAACAATGTAAACAGAGTAAATAGTAATAATACATAATTTCTGAAATATAGACAAATGGTGCATTACAGAATCTTAAATTATTTTAGCTTATATAATACATTTACTGTTTAATTCAACACATGAATGTTTTGCATTACTTCAGATAGTAGAGTACGACAATCTTTTAAAAAGTGCAACAACAAAAAAAAAATCATCAAATGAAAGCCAAGGGAGATAAGTAATTAAGTTATTGCTTCAAATCTCAAGAGGAAAATTCCTAAATGGAAAAGTAATAAGTTGTTTAGAATAATTAAAATAGACCAATAAATATCAAATCATTTTGCAGCTTATATTAATGTTAGACTCATTTGGTTATTAAAATGATAATTGAAATTTCTTTCATTTCAGGTTTTCATATTCATAATTTTAAATCAGTACTTCAAAATATCATCAGAATTGAGAAACAAAGAATTTTTAAGATGTAGTTTTTTAATTAATTTATGCATTATGCCAAAATGGAGAAAAGCTGACACTTACCAGAGTGAACAATGTTGAGGAGTAAAAACGGAATGAATTCTAATGCCTATCAAATAAAGCTGTTATCCTTTAACAATCATAGAGAATCATTTTTTGCCCTCCGTCAGCATGACTGCTGATAACCATCAGAACAATTTATTGCAGCTTCTTTGTCTTACGTTTTCTACTGACATGAACTAGAGTGAATATTTTGAATCAATTGCTTAGTCTGCTGCCAAGAAGGTAGCTGAAGAGAGTGACAGAAAAGACTACAAATGAACTGCAAGAAAACCGAATACATGGTCATCAGCAAAAAGGGCAGCCAAAAATGTCAATTACAGGTGATGGACTCTAAAATCAAGCAGGTACAGAAATTTAAATACCTAGGAAGTGTTCTAACAGAAGATGGAAAGTGTGACACTGAGATCCGAAGGCGAATTGGCATGGCAAAAGAAGCATTCCAGAAGTTGAGTAAAGTATTAAGAAACAGGACAGTTTCATTAGAAACAAAGAGGAGAGTACTGGATTGCTATGTGATGTCGGTTCTTCAGTATGGCAGTGAATGTTGGACAATATCTTTGAAGATGAAGGAAAAACTTGAAGCAGCTGAAATGTGGTACTACAGAAGGATGCTGCAGATATCATGGACCAAGCATGTAAGCAATGACAAGGTTTTGGAAAGGATGGAGATGAAAAGGAAATTAATACTGAGCATCAGGAAGAGACAACTAATGCTCCTGGGACATGCAATGAGGAAGAAGGGCTTGGAGAACCTGATACTAACTGGCCAGATAGAGGGAAAAAGAGACAGGGGAAAGCAGCAGATAACATATTTGAAGGACCTGATTAGATGGATGATGGAATGAGGGTTGTATGATGCAACAGGAGAAAGTGTGCTAAAAGCCCCAGCTACAGGAAGATGTGGAAAGCCATGATTGCCTATTTCCTGAAAGGATATGGCACATAAAAGAAGAAGAAGAAGTAAGTCTTCTGCCAAGAAGGCTGTATCACTATGTCATGCTAGACAATTTTTGTCACCAGAATCCATCTTGCACATTTATAGATCTGATCTACCATTCATCGATGCATTGAAAATTGTTGCCATGGATATCTGGTGATTTAGCTACACATATGCATGTTTAAATGAACAAGATTGACAAGGTACTGCAGTTTACTTTTTGCTAAAATGTTAACCTTTTGCAAGGCTCTATTAGGGAAAAAAAATAAGACATAAGAAAACTTAAATACTATTTTAATCTTGTTTGATGAAACATTTATTAAAATGGGATTGCTGCCCACACACACACACATATATATATATATATATATTGTCATCCGCAGACAGATCTGTTTCACCGTATCACAGCTCATCAGTACGGTTAGACTCCGATTGCTTTTTTACACAGGATTGAAACCCGACCGAAATGACATCAATCGGCAACTCTACCCCTGGGCTATGGGCATTTGGTGGAAGTAGGCAGACTTTTTAGCGCATATCATTATACGCGCCCAAAAGCCAGAGCGCTCAAATTCATTTCACTGAATGAGTGATATATATATTTCCAATTTACTATTCTTATCCCCTCAGAAACTAAGCAAAATACCAAATGATAGTAAAAATATCCATAGAAACAAACAAAAGACTACTAAACTATTAAGTAATATATAATTTCTTAAATGTCAGTTAATATTCGATAATCACCTCATAGATTAGTCCTGGGTTTGACAATAAACTACACCTGAGAGCAAAGCCTCTGTTTGCAAAATCAAAGATTTTGAGGAGTGCAGAACCACTTCTTAATTGCTGGTCTTCCCAGATCCACCCAAACTTGGGGTGGTAGCATCTCTTAGGGTCCCAGCTATGGGCAAATAGCGACCTTCCCCTAAACAAAAACAAAACACTATAAAAGTATAAAAATACATTTTTATAGTAAAAAATATTACTTGCAATACTAATTTTTAGTAAAATTACCAACTATTGATTTTAGAGCAAAATGATCAATAATACATTCTATCTGTAGTTGACAGCATACAACTGTGTTCAAAATATTTATTTTTCAGCATCAAATAACCCATAGAGGTGCTGATATGCCACTAAAAAAAATCAACTAACCAACTTCCTCACACGTTAAGAAGAATCTTGAAGCAACAGGAATGTGCTTCTACTGATTGATGCTTAGAATATAACAGACAGAATATCTGAGAAAAAAAAAATCTTAAGGAAATCATGAACTATAATTAAACTTATAGTTACAATCTGCAAAATTTTTCAAGACACATTATAAGGAAAGAGGGCCTGAAGAATTTAATGTTCTCAGGACAAGCGGAAGACTAGAGAAGAAATGTGTAACAGTGATTAAACTAGTTAATTTATTTGCTTGAATGTGTTATAAAACTGAATGTCATATCTCCTCTGATTTACAGTCACTTAATGAAAACACTTAAAATCTGCTTAGCACACATACAATTTTGGCTCCAAATTAGATTTCTACATTCTGTCTCGGAGACCCATTAAAACAGGCTCTGAGTTTCACTTGCTAAATACCATTGTTTGCTTGGTCTGTAGTGTTATGTTCTTGCCAACGTCTACACAGTAGGATCAAAAACTAACATGACCAATTTCTTCTTTCTGCACACATACATGTGAAAATATTTATCAGCAAATGATAACCCTAGAAAACATACCTAGAGAGAAAACCTGAGAAATCTAACAAGCCTATGTGAAATTTAATTTTGCTGTAAAAATTGCTGAACAATTAAAATTTGCACAGAAGGGCTTACAGGCTTTTATGACTCACTGTGGGCTTAACCCGCTGCCTGATAAGCAACCTCACTGCCTTACCTTCTCACCCACTGTCACATCACATCATTAACCCTCTTCTTCACACACTGTCGGTGAGGAAGAAAGAAAGAAAGAACAACCCTCCAACGTCATGATTACTACTACAGAGTTACTGATTACCAATTTCAGTCTTTGAGCAGCACATATTCGTTCTCTTTCCTCAACTCGCAACCTTCTATCCCCTTGCAAACCATACTTATCCTTGTGAACATTACATACAATTACAGACAACCAGCCTAAAACAAATGCATAGACATCTAGATGCCAACCAGCTAAGAATTAAGGATAACCAAATTTGTAAACCCCTCATCTATATCTATTTAATAAATGAGGTAAATTTACATCATCCTTTGTCAAAATTTTTCTTGCAACCATATGCTTGTTTTGAACAAATGAATGAAAGAACTGTGTAAAACGGTAAAGTAAAAAGTCAAAACTTACAACAGCAAAAACCATGAAGTTGTGGAGAGCCATTGTTTCTTATACTAAGTCAAAGTAAAAAAAGGAGAATATATTATGTATATTCTGGACTAGAATTAATATTTCATATGTTTACCAGATTTTTGGCATATAAGATTTACACACCCAGAATATCAAGGAAAAGTTCTTGCCTTATGTGCTACAATTCAGTTTTATAATCGGGAAACCATTAAAACAAATATAATGCAGGAGCATTTGGAAAATTTGACACTCACAGGACATGCTGAAGGCAAAAAAATAGACAGAGGAGACAATGAATAACCTCCTTGACAATCTTGTGCAAAATGGTGACATAAAGAAGAATTGAGAGAGATGGGGAAAGCACAAACCTTACTAACAGGTACGAAAGACAGGAAGTTGCCAAAATGTATCCTTTCTTTGAAACTGAATTCTGCTGAAGAGTCTCACTTATCTGGTACTAGAAATTTTTCCTATAATGTCATCTCTCCAACTCCCATAATCTTCTACAATGTTATTTTCTGCTTCTATGAAATCAATAACAATTTATATTTCACCCGTTACTTTCTACCTATAGTGCATGGAAAAATCTATAACAATGTATTATTTAACAGGGTTCTGACTCCTCCTCCTCTACTGTCACCACCTTAATAAATCTCTCATAATATATTCTTTACCATTTTTCCCATGTCCTTATTATTTTTCTCACAAAATCCACAATGAAATATCTTTTCCTGCTTGCCAATTGCTATTAAATTCATAGAATTATCTTCTCTTTTATATGATAAAATTTCTTGTTGTTTATAGGATATCTACTATGATATATGCTTCACAATTTAAGTGTATATTACAAAAGAACATTTCTAATATTTGTAGAAAAATTCTAGGAAACAAAATTATAATAGTTTATAAAATTAGCTAATGATTTCTATAGCTACTGCATTTAATAAAGTAATATTGATAATGATGTTTATTCTACAACAGCTATTATAAACATATCTATGAAATACAATTATAAAATCCCTTAAATATTAAAATAAAAAACAAAACAATATGTCTTTTTTTTCTTCTATGTGCCCTATTCTTTCAGGACACAGGCGATCATGGCTTTCCATGTCTCCTTATCCATGGTGGTTCTTAATGTTTTCTCCTGTTACTCCACACAACCCCCGTTTCATCATCCGCCTGATCAGGCCCATCAAATATGTTATCTGCTGCCTTCTTCTGCCTCTTTTTCCTTCTATATGGCCTGTCAGTATCAGGTTCTCCAAGCCCTCCTTCCTCATTGCATGTCCCAGGAAGTTCAGTTGTCTCTTCCTGATGCTCACTATTAGTTTTCTTTTCAATGCCATTCTTTCCAAAATGCCATCATTGCTCACATGTTTAGTCCATGATATCCACTGCATCTTTCTGTAAAACTACATTTCTGCTGCTTCAAGGTTTTTCCTCGTCTTTGATGATATTGCCCAGCATTCAATGCCATATTGAAAAACTGACATACATAGCAATCTAGCACTATGAAATTTATTGGTAAGCATAATACAAAGCTCAATATGAGTATTGTAAATATTTTTATCTGAATTTTCTTCAGTCAATTAAGTGCTATTCATTACATATGCTTGAGTGATCTTCTCTCTTTCAATCCATGACTGAGTAGGCAGAAACTTTTTCATGCAGTAAGTTGCCATTTCTTACTGTGGGAGACTGGTTGCTAACAAAAGCTGAAGAACCCGGACTGTCCTGCTATTTAATCCCTATCTGGAGTGAAAAGAGATGGATTAATAATAGAGATGGATATTTGTGCAAAAGTGAATGCAACAAATTTGAATGGAATTCCAACATTACTCTATAATTTTTAATTCCAGGCTGATATCCATTTCACCACAATGCACATAGGATGATTGATATTAGCAAAATTAGCTGTTTTTCATATTAACTCTAAGGAAATTTTTTGTAAAAAAGTCTACTGAACTGTTATGCAATATCAATACTTCTATATGTCGGTGAATTCTAAACTATGAAGAACAGATCTGAAGTAACAGTAACATAGTTCTGCAGAAGGATACTGAGGATACCATAGACTGAAGTACACTTATAACATTAACAGACAGATGAAATTTCTAGGAAACATAATGAGGAAAGAGTTATTGAAGGTCTGATACTCACAAGATGGATTGAAAGCAAAAGGGACAGGAAAAGAATGGACAACCTGCCCAGTGAATTTGTGGAAATGGAAGGCAGAAGGAAGTTTAGGAGAGTTCACAAAAAGATAAAATTTACTAAAAGCTACAAAGGACAGAAGACTGAGGAGAGGGACATGGTAGAAAAGAAGAAGGATACTCATATTTTACAGGAAACATTTAAGCCTGACAAGGAAAATACTTAACTGTTGTTTTTTTATGGTATGATGATAATAATAAAAACCATAAACTATCAATAATAATAAGCTATCAGAATAAAAGGATCTTGAAATGAAAATCTCAAAAATGTGGCACATGAGGCTATCAATAGATTCAGTTGTAGTCGGAGTGCTCAGATTGATTAGAAACGGTTTTGTTAGACTCATTAAAGGGATTTATAATAGCCCATACCGTAAAGAGATAACAAAAATTGTACTCTCATGTACTGTTCACACATTACAAAGATTTTTTTTTTAATCATATCACCCCGAGCAAGGTGGTAAGACCACTGGTGTGCAGGGGGTTACGTAAGAGTGAATAGATTGGAAAAGAGAAAACCAGAAACCACGTCCTAAACAGGGAACAAGGGATGAGCCTCTACACCTGTTTAATAGACGTGGGTGGAGTTTGAACCGGGCGATGTGATCTTAGATTTTAAAAAAAATGATCAGTGAAAGATATCAAGATGCCAATCCTGACCAAAGGTCTCAAGTTGAGACCTAGAAGGAAACATGCATACAACAGGAACCCAAGAAAAAAATAAATAATAATTAGAGCTTTGCGGTATTGTATAAAAAAACATGGAAACTGTGTAGCTTGGATTGGATTGTAGTTTGGAAATCGAGCCATAATAAAAAAGTATACCTGCTTTAAACAGTGAAGAAATGTTGAAAAGTAATGAATACAGCCTGTCAATGAAAAGAACAAATAACAAATTTATTTTTGTCAGTCACAAGAGGTGACCTGAAAAATAAACTTTGCACCTTTAACCAACATTAGATGCTGTGCATAATAAAAAAAATTCCTGGATGCTACACCAAAAATGACTCCTACGGCTTCTGATCTTAACTGATTGGTGGTATTAGCATGTATGTTTTGTCTTGGTTAATTAAGAAAAATTACAATAAATGGTTTGTCACATAGAGGCTGATGGTTCTGTGTTTTTCTGTTCATGAGCAGGAATAATGGAAAATTTCAAGGATAAGTCAAGCAAGGCAACTTGGGAGACACATCTAAAAATTTGCAAACAGCCTCAGTTGAGAATCATCTGAGCAGACTGGGTCACATGACTTTAAGGTATTTCTAGCTTGGCTCCACATGCAAGATTATGTGCTGCTTTTATGAAACCCAGTCACCTGATATCTTAGCCCTATGTGAAACTAACCTTGACCCTTCTATCCCCTCTTCTGAGTTTTACGTTCCTGGTTACCTTCCCTCTTCAGGAAGGACTCTAATGTCCATATGCATGGGCTTGGTATTTATGTCAGCAAACACCTCCCACTAGCTAGGATGACATCTCTTGAATCCCTGGATCATTCTTTCATGTGCTTCCATCTCTCACTTCTAAGCTCAGTTAGCTATCTCTTCTTTCTCTACCGCTCCCCCTCCTCCACTGACTGTTCAGTACTTGTTAGCATCTCTGACAATATCAACAAGGCCATTTCTTCTCATCCATCTGCCCATATATTTGTGTTTGGTGACTTTAACGCCCACCACACCAACACCCTTACCCATCTATCACCCTCCTTCTGACATTTCCTATAACTAACCACTATTTCTCATCGCCTTCCCCTATGTAACTCCCTGTGCAATAGTGGCAGTGGAATGCCTTGCTTGGGATGAAATGATTTAAAAAAAAACAAAAATTTTTTTTTTAATCATTTCACCCCAAGCAAAGCAGAATTGCCACTGGTGCACAGGGGGTTACAGAAGCAGTGAGATGAGAAAAAGGAACAAGTTACAGTGAAGTTAGAGAATGAGTAAGAAAAGGATGAGAATACAGGTGTGAAGAGAGCTGCATGAGAGTATAGTAGAAAAAAAGAACATGATACAAGGGTTGTCATGAAAAGGATGTGAGTCAAGAAGATAAGAGATGGCAATTAACTTTGCATTTAAATTTTTGGAGAGTTTTCAGGTAAGCAAGTATATGGAAAGGGATTCTACAGGCAGAAAGTGTGAGCAAAGAAGCTGCTGGAGTAGAAAATGCTTTAATGGATGTGCTCGGTATATCCTTGTCAGACTGAGTTCATGCTGGTTGTATTAAGATACTTATATTTATCAGCCAGCATTACATTTTGTTATGGGTAAAAATAATAAAAAATGTTTATCTAAATTTCTTGTAGGTATATGTAAATTATATTCAAGAATAAAAAGATTTTCAGATTCAGCTTGATGTAAAGAAAAAAGGACATGAAATTCATTAATATTCTTGAGGAATAATTGGGCATGGTACGGCAGTGAATGCTGGACAATATCATCGAGAATGAGGACAAAACTGGAGGCGGTCGAAATGTGGTTCTACAGAAGGATGCTACGGATATCGTGGCAACGAGGAGGTGTTGGAAAGAATGGCAACAAAAAGGAAATTTATGCTGAGTATCAGGAAGAGACAACTGAAGTTCCTGGGACATGCAATGAGGAAAGAGAGCCTAGAGAACCTGATACTGACTAGTCAGATAGAAGGAAAGAGAGACAGAGGAAGGCAGCAGATAACATATTTGCAGTGTCTGATCAGGTGGATGACGGAACGGGGGGTTGCCAGGAGCAACAGGCGCAAACATACTAAGAGCCACAAGGGATAGGGAGACGTGGAGAACCATGATCGCCTACGTCCTGAAGGGACAGGGCATGTGATAGGCGGGTAAGGATACCGAGAATGAGAGTTGGGTAGATGAGAGTTTTCTGAGAATAATTGGGAATTAGTGTGATAATTGTCTATTGACCCTACATTTAAACACCTGGAGATTGTAGCTATCGGGAAAGCAGACATGTGGAAGTGAATTGCACAGGTGGGAAGTGCGAGAAAAGAAGGTGTTAGAGTAGAAATTGCGGTTACATCTTATCTGTTTAACTGTAAAAGGGTGGGACCTAGTTGCTAATCTAGTATCTTGTGTAAATTCGTACTTAGGTGGCACCAGTGATCTAAGTTCATTGGAGCAGAAGCCATGAAAGTACTTGTAGAAGATGCACAGGGAAGCCACATCACGCCGGTGGGAGAGTGGTTGCAGCCGGTCTGCCAAGTCAGTATCAACCGTGTTACAGATCCTCCTTTGTATTTTGTCAAGAAGCCCAAGGAGAGCAGCAGGAGCACCCGACCAGATATGGCAGCAGTATTCAATACACAGGCGGATGGTAGATTTGTATATATGCAGGATAGATTCAGGTGGGAAAAACTTCCAGGCCCTGCACAGAGAGCCGACTTTCATAGCGGCAGATTTGACAATGGATTCAATATAGTCATTCCATTTGAGGTCCGCCAAAAGTGTAAGGCCAAGGAGGCGTAGTATTTTACTCTCTGGGAGGCAAGCCTGTCCCATGCTAATGGGAGGTAGATGCGATTGTTTATGGTGGTTAGTTGATAACAGCTTCGTTTTAGAAGCATTGAAATTTACTAGCCATTTCCTACCCCAGGCCACTACGGATTGGAGGTCCTTTTCAAGCTCAGCAGCGAGGTTCACTTTGTCTCCCACACCTGGTTTTTGATCGAGGTGAGAGTAGATTGTTGTGTCATCGGCATACATGTCTACTTGGGATCTAATGGCATTGGGGAGATCATTAATGTAGATCAGAAAGAGTGTGGGACCTAGGATAGAACCTTGAGGGACGCCCGCGTTCGTATGGTAGTTTTGGGAGGCATGCCCATTTAATACTACCTTCAGTGTGTGGTTAGAGAGGAATGACTGGATGAGGTCAAACAGGTGTCCAGTTATCCCGTAGCTCCGCAGTTTGCATAAGAGGCCAGCGTGCCAGACCCTGTCGAACGCTTTGGAGATATCCAAGGCAATGGTTTGAGCTTCACTATTCTTGTCAAGTGCCCGGTATATGTACTCTGTAATGGTTGTTATCATATCAGCAGTAGACCTGGTGAAGTGAAACCCGTACTGTTTGTCAGAGAGAAGCCTGTGGGCCGTGAGATACTGAATCACCTCGGCTTTGATAATGGCTTCGAAAACTTTGCTGAAGATTGGAAGGAGACTAATAGGACGGTAATTTGCAGGGTCTGAGGGTTCGCCAGAATTCTTAAATATAGGAACTACACAGGAGGACTTCCAATAGGCAGGAAAACAGGAAGCCGATAGGCAGAGGTTATAGAATTTACAGAGGACAGAGGAGAGTTTTGGGGGACATTTCTTCAGTACTATGATTGGGATTCCATCACCGCCACTCGCTTTGTGTGGGTCAAGTTGTGCAATTATCTTGGAGACCAGTGAGGGTGTAATGTGGATTTTTTTCGATGATATTGTCCAGCATTTACTGCCGCATTGAAGAACTGACATCACATAGCAATCCAGCACTCTTTTCTTTGTTTCTAGTGAAATTTTCCTGTGTTTAGTACTTTACTCAGTTTCTGGAATGTGCCCTTTGCCATGCCAATTTGCCTTCGGATCTCTGTGTCGCACTTTCCATCTCCTGTTAGAACACTTCCTAGGTATTTAAATTTTTGTACTTGTTTGATTCTGGTATCCCCCATCTGTATTTGGCATTTTGGGTTGCACCTTTTGCTGATGATCATGCATTCAGTTTTCTTAAAGTTTATTTGTAGTCCTTTTTTGTCGCTTTCCACCGATACCTTCTGTAGGAGGTCTTGTAGTTTCCTTTTAGTGTCTGCAATCAGCACTGTATCATCTGCATACCTTATGTTGTTCAAGTTGTGGTCTCCAATAACAAATCCTGGCATGTCATCTAGGGTCCTCAAAATATTCTTGCTGTACAAGTTGAACAGATCCGGTGAAAAGACACATCCTTGTCTTATGCCTGTTTCTATCTTTGTAAATCTGCTGAAATCGTTATCTGTCCGTATGCAGGCCGTTTGCTGTCAGTAGAGATCCTTGATTACTCTGATGTCTTTCCCAAAAATGTCAAGGCTGCCGAACATCTCCATCAATTCTTTGTATCATATCTTGTCGAATGCTTTCGCATAATCAATAAAACAAGTTCAAGTCTTTCCTCATTTGTATTGCCCTTTCGAAGAGCATCCTAATCATAAATATAGCGTTCCTTGTTCCAGTGTCTTTGGCAAACCCGCACTGTTCTTGTCCTATCTCTGGCCTGATTCTGCTTCTCGCTCTATTCATCAGGATTCTGACAATCAGTTTTGTAATGTGACTCATTAAGCTGATAGTTCTGTGTAGTTTGCACTAGTTTGCACCGGGTTTCTTCGGCAGTGCTATAAATGTCGACTTGAATAGGTCGTCTGGTATTATTCCACTATTATAAATTTAATTTATGATGTCAATTTTTTCTATGCCATATTCTTTCAGGGCTATCAGCAGCTCTATTACGACGCCCTCTGGACCAGCTGCTTTGTTTCTGTTCAGTTTGGCCATTGCAGCTTCCACTTCGGATTTTAATATTTCTGGTCCACCCTCCTCCTTCTGTATTCTCAGTTGTTCTCTCCTGTCACAAAAAAAGATCCTTTATATACTCTTCCCATCGCTGGAGTATTTGTTCCATCCTTGGATTTTATGCATCCTGTTGAGGAGCAGGTTTTTTGTCCTGTTAATTCTCTTATCGCTTTATGCATCTCTGCTTTATTGGTCCTGTTCAGTCTCTCTACTTCTGTGCATTTCTTGTTGAGCCATTCCTCTTTAACCTGTTTACATTTGTTCCTTATCTCCCAGTGTAGTTTCTTGTACTCTCCTTCATATCTTGGCATTATTTTTTGTCTCCTTTGCATCATGTGGAGAATCTCTTCAGTCATCCACTCGTTTTTTCTTCTGTGTCTGATTTCCTTTGGGGCAATGTTGTTCGCTGAGGTCACCATCGTTTCCTTTAATGAGTCCCATTTCAAGTGTTCTTTTCCAATTTGTTCTTCATATTTCTTTCTCATACTGTTAGTATATTCTTTCTGCAGGATGAGGTCATTCACAAGTGTGTTGTATTGCAGCCTTGGTGAAGTGCTGGGCTTCTTCATTCTCTGGAGTTTTATCCTTAGTTTGCAGATGACTGGGACCTGGTCACCTCTGCAGTCAGCACCTGGATATGTTTTGCATTGGACCACTGCATTCTTGAATCTCTTGTTTAGAGTTATATAGTCTATTTGGTTCTTTGTGTCACCTCCTGGGCTTTTCCATGTCCATAGACGTTGTGAGTGCTTTTTTAAGAATGCTCATGTAATGGAGATTTTTTTGAATGCTCATGTAATAGGGAATTTTTAAACGCGCAATTTTTAAAATTATAACATTTTCATCTGTGGTTGTATGAAACTAATTGGTATTTAATGGTATGGTTACACTAATATATATATATGTGTGTGTGTGTGTGTGTGTGTGTGTGTGTGTGCAATGCAAGTCAAAAGTAGAGAAAGCTACATTAATCAAGCAAAATGTTTGCAGTAAGGATGCATTTGAGTGGTTATAGCATTCTGACCAAGGTAAAGAAGAATAGAAATCTAAATGATAAAACTGAGAAGTTGTTAATTTTTATTGGTTAGGAAGAAATTCCAGCATGTATTTGTAGAATTTGTCAATAAATTTTGGGAAGGAACGTTCTTAACAGTCATTTCTATAGACTGGAACCAATAAATCATGTAAGATCTTCATGGAAACAATTTCAATAAGTTGATGGATAATAACAGTGTACAATAAGGGGATGGTCATATTTGTTAATAGTTACAAAATTCTTTGACAATTGGTCAGATATGAGAACAGAATATTCTATGGGACAAAGTTTTTATAAATAATAAGAAAATATCACAAATAATCAAGTCATTTAAATTGATGCACATATTGTTGATATAAAATCTTATAGTAAAACAGATACAGAAATCCTTTAATAGAGCCAGACATCAAAGAAGTTACAGAATGTAGGGTACAAGAAATTTGAAAGCAGACGTTAACAAGAAACAAAACTTTCACATTTTAATATTTGATATTTAACAATGCTATGCAATTAATAAATATTGTAACCTAAAAAGGTTAATAAAAACGGAGACTGAAAATGAATAATATTTATAACATCATTAAATACAAGACTCACAGGCTGCACGTAGTAAATAACCATTGCTAATAAAGAACTGCTAGACAGTAAAAAGACCACTCTCTCAATAGTGTCCAATGTATTATATTAGGATTGGGACATACTCATTACTGTCCATAGGTAAGTATATAACAACAGGTAAAACTGCTTCAATTTTCACCTGAAGAAAGCAAGAAAATGAACGTGTTAAAATTCTGAAGAAAAAATAAATAAAAATAAGAACAATCCTGAAACTCCAGTAATTCTGCCTGAAGAAAAACTACAGGATTTAGTTTTCAGACTGTTGAGGTGTAACAGATTTGATCAATATGAGAAATTTTTTCACTATTTAAAAATTATTTTATTATCTACTCATTTTAGAGCATTTTTAAATCTATTTCCTTTTATTAAGAACCAATGGGAATCACTTTCTGTGATAATGTTCTGATAAGATTTTATTTCAGTACCATCACCTTTCAGAACTTACATAATCATTGCTCTTTTCAGATTCTTTTTCTTTTATTATCTGTGAATTGCTGTGAGATTTTAGGAATGATACTGTAGCGGTTTCTCATTACCTTCTGAATAATTTTTTTTTTAATCATTTCACCCCGAGCAAGGCAGAAATGCCACTGATGAGCAGGGGGCTACATAACTGTAAAAAGATTATTTAGAAAAGAGTGAGGAGTACAAACTAGTTAGAAAGGAACAATAGAAAGCTGAGAAAGCAGGTGCGATGACAGATACATAGGTGGAGAGAAAGGGAAGGTTATACGGGGGGTGGGGAGAGAGCTAGAGTCCAGTGGTTAGTAAATGAGTATTGACTGCATTTAAATTTCTGGTGGTTGTAGCCATCAGGAAAGCAAGAATATGGTAGCGAGTTCCACAGGCGGGAAGTGCGAGAGAAGAAGCTGCAGGAGTAGAACTGTCGTCTGCATTTGGCTAACCTGACTGTGAATGGGTGGGACCAGTTGCCAGTCTGGTTGCACGAGTAAACACCAGTTGAGGAGGCACCAGTGACTTAAGTTCATCCAAGCAGAAGCCATGAAAATATTTATAGAACAGACAAAGGGAGGCCATATTTCGACAGTGGGGAAGTGGCTGTAGTCGAGCTGCCAGATCAGTACCTATCACATTACAGACTCTCCTTTGGAGCCTGTCAAGAACACCGAGGAGAACGGCAGGGGCGCCTGACCATAAATGGCAGCAGTACTCCATGCACGGACGGATGGTTGACTTGTATATATGCAGGATGGATTCAGGCGAAAAAACATCCTGGATCGACATAGTGACCCAACCTTCTTAGCAGTAGATTTTGCTATGGATTCAATATAGTGGTTCTATTTGAGGTCTGAGGAGAGGGTTCAGTGTTGTCATTCTTTTAGACTGGTTACCACCCAAAGCTAGAGAGTCCAGTCACCCATTCTATTTGACTCAGAGCTAACGGGTAGAAAAAGATTTATGTCTTCCTCAAAAGGATTCATGTGAAGGGAGATTATTCCAAGTTGTTTTAATTGTATATGTTCTAAAATTATGAAATAGAAAATATTTTTTTCTGCAG
>JBBBDQ010002011.1:3297500-3330000 GCA_037127315.1 Ascarosepion bandense | reverse complement strand
GTAAAAATATTCAACTTATCCACAAAATTAAAGGAAAATTACAAAGCAAATAAAGCATAAATTCAAACTTTATATATTGAAGAAATTTCTGAGATTTTGTCCAAACTTCTGGGATCAAGATTTATCATTATTTTCAATATTTATATTCAGACTATTTTCCCCATCTTTGTTGTTTATATCACATTTTGACCATTGGGCCCTCCAGCCTTCCTATATTGATTTGGGTAACTTTTCTATAAATATATGGTTTTCATATATTATAAATTTAAGCACAGTATGAATTGGCACTAAAACCTCTGTGCTAATAGTTTTTTTCTCACACTTCTCACATATAGAACTCTTTTCCAGTTCCGTGCTTTCTAATCATTTTAGATCTTCAAAGTGATAGATGCAATTTTAGTCTTTATCTACTATCTCCTTGCTTACTCTTCTACTGTTCTCACTCCTTAATAATGATACTCTTAATATTTTTTCTCGCACAGTTACCCCTTGTGTCTTAGTGGCTTTACTCACTTGCTTGATGTGATTTGATTATATATTTCAAGCAATGCCTTTAGACTGCTCGTAAATTTCGAATTTTGATTCAGTCAGTTAAGTGCCATACGTGAAACACGCTTGGGCGATCATGTCTTGAAAGAGACATGACTGACTGGGCAGAAGATTATCCCGCAGTATGTTGCCATTGCTTTCTGCGGTAGACTGGTTGCTGACCAAGGCTATAGAACCCAATCTGTCCTTTTATTTAACCCATAACTGGAAGGAAGAGACAAGGGTATTTGCGTGTAAGTGAATGCATTGAATTCAGCTGGAATTTGAACTCGGCTCCTCGATTTCCCGTTCCGAGCCGATATCCAATGCACCACAACTGATTAAGCCACCAAAATCATGAAAGAAAATCTTCATAGTTAAGATTTTGACTCCATTTTTTTTAGTATACCAATAGAATAATATAATCTTACATTTAATAACATTTGAAAGCTGCTATTTAACTTTGAGTTTCAGTTTTGTTTAATGGCATATCAACCTCTGTGGGTTATTTAATGCCAAAAAGGTGGAGTTTTACGATACTTTTTATAATGTTCAGTTATAATGAGAGGGTTGATTTAGTCAGATTTTGATGAAAAATGTTATTTTAATTTTTTTTATTTTAAAAAACTGAAGTTGTTTTCTAGTTTTGTATTCAAAAAGGTATTGCTGGTAATAATTTTTTCCTTCAAAAACGTATATTTTTCTAGAAAAGTCTATTTTTAAGTATATATTTCTATAAAAGTTTATTTTTATACTTTCATAGTGTTTTGAGCCCAGTTTGGGGGTTAAATATTTGCCCATAGTTGGGACTCTAACAGGTACTACCACTATGGGTCAAGGTGGACCTGAAAACAACAGCAATTAAGAGGTGGTTCCATGTTCCTCACAACCTCCCTATCAAAGGCCTTGCTGCCAGATGCTATTTATCCTCATACCCAGGATTTTAATTTTGAAATTCTTTTTGATCTTTCATTGAATAAGTATATTATAAAGCCAACACAGGCTTGTAAAAATATTCAACTTATCCACAAAATTAAAGGAAAATTACAAAGCAAATAAAGCATAAATTCAAACTTTATATATTGAAGAAATTTCTGAGATTTTGTCCAAACTTCTGGGATCAAGATTTATCATTATTTTCAATATTTATATTCAGACTATTTTCCCCATCTTTGTTGTTTATATCACATTTTGACCATTGGGCCCTCCAGCCTTCCTATATTGATTTGGGTAACATGTTACCTTTATTTAATCTATGGGGGTAGACTGTCCTCATTCCACTGCTTGTGTATAAGGATATTCTTTAGTTCTTATTTAATTTAGCACTGTGCTGTTATTGCTCACTTATTTTTACTGAGTGCAAATACATACTGCCCAATGCAGTTAATAGAACTTTCACTTGCAAACCAAGGAATAAAATAAATAGCCACAAAAGGTTGAACATCTATGTTACCAAAGTCACAAACCAACACTTTTACCCACTAAGCTATTATCCTGTAGGACAATTTGCTGGAGTAAAATTAAAGTTTTAAACTTAAACTTGAAATAAAAACAACAAAGATGGGGATTATAATCAGAATATAAATACTGTAAATAGTTATTGAGGTCTTATACAAAAACTCTTTCTTTTTTCTTTCTTTGATCCAGTTTTCCTATGTCATGAATATTTCTTAATAACTCATCTTACAGCTTTGATTCAGACTTTCACTCTGAGTGACTACTTGATGCACTGTCATTTTATTTATATCTGGTGTGCAAACATAGTAAATACTAGAACATACTTGAATATTTAACAGAAAAATGCTCAGTTTTATTTTAAAGTGTGTTACTTGAAGGGTATACAATTTCCTAAAATCTAATCACTGTATATGCTTAAAAGCCAACCCTTTACAGACTGATGATTTGAAAGATGTTTTAGAGGCTGATATTTTATCTTTCTTCACAAATTAGAAATTAATTTAATTTGGTATCCACAAAGAGGGATTTCATAATAATCTATATGCATATATAGAAGACAAGATGTTTGTGTGTGTGTCTGTCTGTATGTCCTTTATACAAATCCACAATTTTTATCTGATTCTCAAACTTCACACAAATATTCTTTAGGCTTCTGATCAGGTCATGGTCTACTTACTTTTTCCAATTCTACCCCACCCCTGATAATGGAAATCGATACCCCAATATCTGATCAAATCTGATCAAGATCAGGATTTCAGCACTTTTATCGTGGTTCTTTCTGCAGAATTTGCTCTAACTTGGTAAAATTGTAATTTTTAGTCACAAACATTAGTAGATCTTCTCAGACAACTCATTTTCCCTGATATCGAAAATCAATACTCCTGATATTCTACTGAATCGGATCAAAAACCTATATTCAGCCATCAATATGGCTCATTTTCTCCAATTTTACTCCCGATGGGTATGATAAGTTTTCATGAACTTACTTAAATTAGTTTATCCTTGGATGACTTATTTGACTCCGATATTTGAAATATCCATTCATTTTACTTTCAATCTACGGTTTCACTTTGATTAGAAAAAAACTATTGCTTTTTAGTCTTTTATGCTCATGTCCAAAGAGTCTGAGCAACAGGACCATGGATTAGTTTTAAAACTTTCATTACACCCAAGCAACGCTGGGATATACTGCTAGTTTTCAATAAGAAGAGGTTCTTATTTTGATTAAAAGTGATTAATTTGAAGAACATTTTCTGAAAGGGAGAATAAAATAAACAATAAAATGAAACATAAATAAGGAATGATTTGGTTTGTTTTGGTTTAAGTTTAACGACCCATCAACCATTTTGGTCATTTAAGGATCAGTCTTTGTTTTGTTGGTAATATATTTTTCATTCAAAAAAGTTTTGTTGGTAATATATTTTTATTCAAAAAAGTTTTGTTGGTAATATATTTTTATTCAAAAAGTTTTGTTGGTAATATATTTTTATTCAAAAAAGTTTTGTTGGTAATATATTTTCCATTCAAAAAGGTTTTGTTGGTAAATACCTTCATAGCATTTTGACCCTGGTTTGGGGGTTAACTATTTACCCATAGCTGGGACCCTAGCAGGTGCTACCACTCTGGGTCAGGGTGGACCTGAAAACAACAGCAATTAAGAGGTGGTTCCATGTACCTCACAACCTCCTAATCAGAGGCCTTGCTGCCAGATGCAGTTTATGGTCATACCCAGGACCACATGAGTTGGTAATCACTAACGAGATGTGAAAAAGTATAATGTTTATTCACACAGAAAATTGAACTGTCAATCTAATTTCAAATTCCATCTTTTCTCCCACCAGCTTGAGCAGGGCAGACTAGGCTCTTTTGGGTGGTAGCCACTCCAAAAGAAACAACTCTGAATCCGAAACTTTGGATCCATGTCTTTTCTCCTGAAGCTATTGTAGTAGGGACTGTATTGTTATATAATTTATATTTAATCCGCAAATTGTTGATCCAATTTTCACTTGCAAACAAAAGAATAAATTAAATAACCCACAAAAGGTTGATAAACAATAAAACAAAATCAAACAAAACCGTGAAGAAGGTAACACAAAACCATTCGGCTAGATTTCTTAAGTAGTCACGGCAATAGAGGTAGCTGAAAAATATAGAATCAATGGAGAGCCATGATTGATTACATTGTGAAGTACCATGTATACTCATCTCTAAGCTAGTGATGCAGAATAACAAATCGGGGTGCCAAGTTTGAATTCCAGTTGAATTGCTTGCATTTACTTAAGTACAAATACCCTTGAGAAAGGTATTAATCCGTCTCTTCTCTCCAGTTATGGGGTTAAATAATAAAACAGATTAAATTCTATAGCCTTGGCTGGCAACCAGTCTACTGCAAAAAGTAATGGCAACCTACTGCAGGATAATCTTCTGCCCAGTCAGTCATGTCTTTTTCAAGACATCATCACCCAAAGTGTGAATCACATATGGAACTTAACTAACTGAATGCATAATGTAACCTTGAAATTATTTGGCATAATTTTTAGCCAATCCATGAATAGATCTACCTGTGTATAGTGCTTGCCAGATATGGATTATTTTTAAACTTTTCAAAAACTTACCATTGTATAGTGCGACCCTCTGATCTAAATCTAAACTTATTTATAAATGGAACTTTGTCTGTGTGTGTGTGTGTGTGTGTGTCCGTTACCTATAAACTCTGAAACAGCTGAACCAATTTTCTTGAGAATTTACACAGTTGTACTATAAGCGTCTGCGAGTATTCTTAGCTAGGTTTTGTGTTGTGGTATCCCCAATAAATATCAAAAATTGATAATCAAAAAAATCAGGTTATACAAGGAGTGGTCCAATTTTAATCAAATTTGATATGCTCATAGACAAAGGCATTAGAAACAATATTCAGAAGTTTCAAGATTGCAGTTCTTACAAGAGTGCAGAAAATCAATAATATATATATATATATATATATATATATATATATATATAAAAGGCAAGATGTTTGTGTGTGTGTCTGTTTATCTGACTGTATGTCTGTATTTTTTTCAGCCATTTTATTTTAGCTTTTGCTTTGGGTTTGGCTCTAAGTAGGTATAATTGCAGTTCTTAGTCTCAGCCATGATACCATTTACTCAGAGGACTTATTTAGCCTTCAAAATTCAGTTTACGAGAAAAAAAAATTATTTGATTTTGATACAAGGAAATCAAAATTTGACTTACATCCATTCATTTTTTTTCAGTCTACGGTTTCACTTTAACTGGAAACAACTATTGCTTTTTAGTCTTTTGTGCCAATGTCCAAAGAGTCTGAGCTCCAGGGCCATGGATTAGTTTTAAAGCTTTCATTACACCCGAGCAACGCTGGGCTATACTGCTAGTACTAAACATAAAGAAGAGACAAATGAGGTTCCTGATACACATGATGAGGAAGGAGGGCCTGGAGAACTTGATACTCACAGGTCAGATAAATGAAAGGAGAGACAGGGGAAAGCAGTGTGAGACATACTCGTTAGGTCTGAGCAAATGGTTGACAGAGTGGGGCTTAGAAGAGATACTAAGAGAAAAATTATTGAGAGTCACAAGAGACAGAGTCAAGTGGAAGTCCATGATCACCTACATCCTGAAAGGACGTGGCACATGAAGAAGATGAATTTGCAAGCATTCACCCATCGAGATACTGACCAGCGTCAATATTGCTTAACTTTGGTGTCTGTATACAAAATGGTGTTTCAACATTATATTGCCATAAGACATTTGACATGAAAATAGCAAGACAGACTGGGTTCTATAGCCTTGGGTGGCAACCAGTCTAAGAGAAAGAAAAACCCTAAATTCAAAACCAGCCTGAAGGTGAATCACCTTGCTTATAAGGTAAAGAGATTTGTGCAAGGTCAGCACCCTTACCTGTAAAAAAAGAAATTATAGAAGCATTAACGATAAAGAACCAGCCAAAAACAGAGTGCAATGATGAGGAATTGTTAATAGCGTATGCTTTATTTGGGAGTGACAGGCTAAGAAAAACAAAAACCCAAACCTTTATCCAGATTTTTAGTTATAGATGATATTTGAAGAAAATGTTTATATTCCATAAGCCAGTGGAATACAAAGGAAACAGCCAGCATTAAATAGGGTCAGTCTGTCAGTGAAGTGCCAGACGTGATACACGCTTTGGGCAATCATGCCTTGAAAAAGACATGAATGACTGGGTAGAAGATTATCCCACAGGAGGTTGCCATTGCTTTCTGCGGTAGACTGGTTGCCAGCCAAGGCTATAGAACCTAGTCTGTCCTATTATTTAACCCATAACTGGAGGGAAGTGATGAATTAATACCTTTCCCAAGGGTATTTGTGTGTAAGTGAATGCAAAGAATTTGAACTGGAATTAAATAGGGTATCTTTTTCAATAGAAGATTGTGTATTGAAGTGTGTGTAGCAAAGAAATCATATAAGAATTCAGTTTGATTATTGTAAATGATGTTATCTTTACATGAATTAAAATCTGTTTCATTTGAGGTCTGGGTTAAACTTGAGTCCTGATAATTGTTGAAGACAAGGACCCTCTTTAAGAGATACCAATTCACACAATACGTGAAAATTCAAGGCTTGCTCATGGGTTTTAAGGAGTATCTACACTAAGTTCTTTAATGAGAATACCCATTTTGCCAAACAGGATTCTGCATGGTACTTCTCTGAACACTTCAATCTTGATCTCATTAAGTCAAGAGTCAACTATCCTCTTTTCTTCTTATTCTTAAAATCTTCACTTATTCCAATGTTCTTTTTTAATTCAAGTCACACACTACATTCATTATTACCATTTAAAAAGTGGCTCTTGAGCTCAGCATTGGGTGAATTTATATGAAAAAGATCAAAGAGTTTGTTCTGATTCATGCTTCTATATTTAAAGGCTAGAGGGTCTTCAATTGAGAATGTCATTATAAGAAGCAAGAAAATAAGTTTGTTCTGACTTTATGCTTCTCAGTTTAAAGGTCAGAGCATATTCATTTGAGAAAGTCGTGATAAGAAGCAAGAAAAAATATGAAAACTAGTGAAAAATAATAGAAATCTTGATACTAAAGTAAACAAATCTACCATTCGTCCATGCATTAAATATTGCTGCTATATCTGGTTCGGTACTCCTGCTGTTCATATCAAGCTTCTTAACAAAATCAAAATCTACAAATATTTTTATGACAACTGTTCTGATAAGATTTTTTCACTGGCACCCTAACAAGATGAATTTAAGCGTGTTAATAGGGTGTACCTTGTGGTGCAGTGGATATCAGCTTGGAATGAGAAATTAGAGAGCAAAGTTCAAATTCCAGTTGAATTCACTTATGGTCAAATACCTGTAGGAAAGGTATTAATCTGTCTCATGCCTCTGGCTATGGGTCAAATAACTGGACAGATTGGGTTCTGTAGCTTTGGTTGACAACCAGTCTACTGCAGAAAGTAATGGCAACCTACTGCGGGAAAATCTTCTGCTCATTCAGTCATGTCTCTTTCAAGACGTGTTCACCCAAGCATATATCAAGTATGGCACTTAACTGACTGAATTTTTCACTACTTGTACCCCACCTACTGGAATTTTAGCCTTGCTTGGGGTGAAATGATAAAGAAAATGCTTTATCACAGAATTCAACATTAAGACTTTCCCTAGGCCTATTAGTACTGAAATAAAAATTTTGTTAAACAGCAGGCAAAAGAGTTAGATCAGAAAAATCTTATGTCTGAGGCATGTAATTCCGAGGATTGAAAATCAGTCTCACAAAATTAACATCCGAAAATACTAGGGGTGCAAATCAAAAAGTTAAAAAATTCACATTACAACTTGCAGTGGAAAACTACCACTTTATCCGTGAATATCTAAACAATCCTAATTATGATCATAGTACATTGAAACATGAGTTCCCATACAATTACTGAAGTTAAGCAACATTGAGCCTAGTCATTACCTACATGAGTAATCACTTGGAAATACCAGGCACAGTAAACTTGACTGTGTGAGTGGTATAAATGATAATGGTCACTGGAGAGCCGAATTTCAATTTCAGTTGAATTTGTTACAGTCACTTCTGCACAAATGCCCTTGGTCAAGGTAAGAATCCACCTCTTTTTTCCAGAGATATGGGTTAAATAGGAAGGCATATCTCTAAATCATTTTTATCTTAAAAATATTATTACATTGTAAAAATATTATCTGGTTTTAAATAACCTGCAAAAGATTGATAAGCCACAGAAAACAAATCTATCATCACTCTAAGCAATCATTTCTTTTACTGGGATAAGGAAACTTGTGGTTGTTTAAGACTGTTGAAGAAGTGCAGAGAATTCCTATATTCTCACCACCTATTTTCTTATTCGACAGGTAGCACAAAGAAAACAAATTCTTGGTTTTGCACTTTTGTCACCACAGACTTACTTTAGATTGTTTCTAATGCTACACAGCATGAAGAAATAACGTATTTGAATCCTGTTAAATCATTAAATTGCTTCAGATGAACTCCTGAGATATGGAACATGATTTTAAGTATTATTACTATGAAAATTACTATGATGTGCATTGTGGTACAGTGGATATCAACTTGGAACGAGAAATCGGGGAGCCGAGTTCGAATTCCAGTTGAATTCATTGCATTCACTTATGTGCAAATACCCTTGGGAAAGGTATTAATCCATCTCTTCCTTCCAGTTATGGGTTAAATAACAGGACAGATTGGATTCTATAGCCTTGGCTGGCAACCAGTCTACCGCAGAAAGCAATGGCAAACTACTGTGGGATAATCTTCTGCCCAGTCAGTCATGTCTCGAGAGAGACATGATTTCCAAAGCGTGTTTCACATATGGCACTTAACCGGCTGACTATGAAAATCTGTCTACGGCTATATCGTGTTGAATACACCAGTTCCCGTTCGATCACCAAAGTTAAGCAACATCGAGCCTCGTCAGTACTTAAATGGGTGACCATTTGAGAATACCAGGTGCTGTAAACGTAAGGACCAAGAATGGTGCACCGGTCCTCCAGATTTAGGGGTTGGTTTTAGGGCTAACAACCCTGCCCTGTAAAAAAACAATTTGTTACAGAAACAGCAAAAAAAAAAGTTGCTGCCCTATGCACCATCTGGGTGTGATGGATAAATGATGATGAGGACTATGAAAATCTATTTCACAGGATTCTGTCCTCAGTTCAGAGGTTTAACTATTTGCCCATATCTGGGACCTTAACAGTTGTTACCACCCCAGATCAGGGTGGACCTAGGAACAATTAAGAGTTAGTTCTATGCTGTTCCAAAACTCCTAATCAGAGGCCTTGCTGTCAGATGTAGTTTATCATCATACCCAGGACAGGCATTAGTCATAAATCACTATAACTTATAAACCCCACCCCCAGGAATTTATTGACCTACTTGATAGTTATATCAACTTTGGGGATCCTAAGTCTAAATAATGATTCTATCATAATTAATGATTACCATGTCCAATAAAATTATATTGTAATCCACTTCTATGCTGAGCATCAGGAAGAGACAACTGAAGTTCCTGGGACATGCAATGAGGAAGGAAAGCCTGGAGAACCTGATACTGACTGGTCAGATAGAAGGAAGGAGAGACAGAGGAAGGCAGCGGATAACATATTTGCAGGGCCTGATCAGGTGGATGACGGAACGGGGGTTGCCAGGAGCAACAGGAGCAAACATACTAAGAGCCACAAGGGATAGGGAGACGTGGAGATCCATGATCGCCTACGTCCTGAAGGGACAGGGCACATAGAAGAAGAAGAATCCACTTCTATAGGCAGTTGGTTACTCTCAAAAGATCATTATTCTAGACTATCTGAAGTAACTGTCTGTGCTGGGCAAGTGGCTAAAATTTAGTTCATAGCTGAAGTTAATGAAAATAAAATGATTCCTGAGGACTGATGGGGATTGTTTGTATGGGTCAATGGATTTAAAACAACTTTATAAAAAGGTAGGCTGGAAAATTCATTCAAAATTCATTTGTTTTCAGAATAAAAAAAGAAGCAGAACAGGTTAGAATAAAAATGTGTACAGTTGACAAAATCTAAATCTAAAACTCTGGATAGGCTTGTCTCTTTCAGAAAGGAGAGGATGTAAAGTCTTAGAAGGTTTTTAGGAAAAGCATTGTTTGTAGACATCATCACAATGGCTTCTTTAAACAATATATTTTTGATAAATTATCTATCATTGTTCAAGATACACTGTAGACAATAAAGTTTTCAGAATTTTATGATTCTAGTTCTGCTTGAGGTCCACAGAAAATTTCTTACACCAAAATGAAAGCAATAAAATAAATAACTTGAAAATGCCTGTTTTACAATCTTTTTTGTCATTTTAAAATTTATTATTATTTATATTTGTCAAGTTTCAAAGAGTGCGTATATGTATTGACAAATGGAAAATGTTTCATTGAAAATAGATTACATGTTTGGAGAAGATAGATCTATCTATCGCCCGGTTCACACTCCACCCACGTCTCTTGAACAGGTTAAGAGGCTCATCCCTTGTTCCCTGTTTAGGATGTGGTTTCCAGCTTTCTCTTTTCCAATCTTTTCACTATTACGTAGCCCCCTGCACATCAGTGACATTACCGCCTTGCTCAGGGTGATACAATTAAAAAAAAAAAATGTTTCACTATTCTAGGGTTCTTCTTTTATGTCACACGACCATTCAGGACTGAGGTGATCATGGACTTCCACTTACCTTGTTCTTAACACTTTTTCTCTTAATACCTCTCCCAAGCCCTGCTCCACCAATAACTTGCTCAAGCCTATCAAGTATATCTCACATATTTTTTCTCTTACCTCTCTTTCCCTCTATCCATCCTGTGAGTATTAGATTCTCCAAACCCCCTTCCTCATTACGTGTTTCAGTAATTTCTGCTGTTTCTTCCGGATGCCACGTATTAGCTTCCTTTTCATTTTCATTCTTTCCAATACCTTGTTGTTGCTCACCTGTCTGGGCAATGATATTCTCAGCATCCTTCTGTAGAACCATATTTTGGTTGATTCAAATCTTTCCTTCAGCTTTGCTGAGATTGTTCAGCATTTACTGTCATATTGAAGGACAGACATCACTTAACAGTCCAGTACACTTTTCTTTGTTTCCAATTAAATTTTTCTGTCTCTCAATCCTCTTCTTAGCTTTTAAAACATGTTCTTGATGATACTAATATACCTTCAAACCTCAGTGTTGCACTTTCTGCCCTCTGTTAAAACACTTCCCATGTATTTAAATTTCTGTAATTCTTTGATTTTAGTATCCTTGACCTGTAATTGGTATTTTGGGCTCCTCTTTTTGCTGATGACCATGCATTCAGTTTTCTTGTAGTTTATAACTTGTATTTATACAAGAAGTAAAATGGACAAAAAATATTGTTTGCTGAGTCAACTTCTGCTAAGGGCAGATAATGTTTGTTTTATTTAAGAAGGAAATAACCAAAATATCAACAGGTTTTGTTTTTGTTAGTGATAAATAATAGAAAAAAAATATTCCTAAGACAAATCTTACAATAAATAGTAAATTCACGTCATGATTAACATAAAAAGGATCATTCCTCTGGGTTCAATAAACATGGTTACCAAATTTGAGAACAGTATGGTGAGCAGACAAATAAATTCTTTCCAATTATATAGACTAGAAATACCCACAAATTTTAATTAAGTTAATGACTGAATAGGTAAAGGCAAGTCGATAAAGTATCTGTGGAAATTCCCATATTACATCATTACATAATTAAGCTTAACATTAACAATGAAAAGATTTGCAATTAAAATCTTTTTCTGTTTCACTGGAAAAAACCTTTGAGAGTGTTAAGCCCTCTTCTACCGTCTCTTCTCTTGTTTCTTTTACTCTCATTGAAACCAAGTAAAAATCTCTTTTCCTTCATTCCATGTGATCAAAATAGAATAGTTCATTACTTTTTGATCCATTAGCCGGGTGTAACATACATGCTGATGAAGGAATGATGGTAGGGACAGGCAGAATTATAACGTGATAGTTTCAATGTAAATTTTGTTAATGTTCTAAATATATCAACATGAACGAGAGAAGCTACTTCGTGCAAAGTGACTTCAGATAAACATCTTTTTAATA
The DNA here is from genome assembly GCA_037127315.1 of Ascarosepion bandense. NCBI lineage: Eukaryota > Metazoa > Mollusca > Cephalopoda > Sepiida > Sepiidae > Ascarosepion > Ascarosepion bandense. Next base: position 3,317,890 of record JBBBDQ010002011.1, on the reverse strand, counting down.
TTAACTCACCAGCTCTATACAAATCTCACATGACATGCTTTCAATGAGAACAACAGAAAAGGTGCGAACTTATTTATTTTCTCCTGTAGTTCAGGTGTTTAGTAATTAGCATCATTCAGGTGTTGATTATATAGGCATTTTGACAGCATTTCACAGGAAATATGTACAGAGGATTGTGTCTGGAATCAGCCCACCTATTACTTACAAAGGTCAGCATGTCTGCAGTCTTTCAGTCCAAGAAAATCTACAATTCTGCACAAAGTAATTGTCTTTTTTCTTTCCTTCTTTTGTCATCTTTTTTTTTCTGAAAATATATGAACTAAGAATCATGCTACTTATCTTTTCATGCTGTTTTCCTGCATTTAGAGAAACGGTAAAAATGATTCCAAATTAAAATTCTGGGAATCTGCAAGCCAGTACCACATGAGAAAACAGAGCAGTTAAAAATAATCACCTAATATTTAACAGGCATTCCTGCAAAAGACTTCATTCTTTTATTCTCTATTTAGTTTTAGAAAGCAAGAAGCAAACAGAATCCTACAACTCAACATGCATATATTGCATCCATTCAAATCGCTACCACTAAATTATCAATTAGCTTGTAGCAATACAGACTTCAAACCAGACAGCTACAATTTTTTTGTTGCTTTTGCAAAAGAATATTAAGAAACAGGAAAATTTCATTAGAAACAAAGGAAAGTGAGTGAGAAAGAGTGGGGTGAGAGAGGGAGTTGCTTATCCTGGCGGAACATCAAAGCAAATTGCAATCCTTCACTAATTTATCAGAATTGCAAATATAAGGATGCACCTGAAAGATTTCATCTGCTGTGTTGGATTACAGCAGAGACGCCAGCAAAAGAGTTGCATCAAACATCTCAGAACACACACACATATGTATGTAAAAATTTCAGGTAGTGTACATCTGTAACCTATTAATCTGAAAACTCATGTCATTTTTTTAAAATTCATTATCACTCCATGCAAGGCAGTAAAGTCACTAAGAAACAAGTGGTTAAAGGGTGTGGAAGAATTGGGAACAGAAACATTAATAATGAACAAGAAGGGAAAAGATGTCATCAAGAGCACAATAGATAGCGATTGACATTGCATTTAAATTTTTGTAGATTCAAGTTAATTGTAAAAGTATGGAGCTGGAAGGGAATTCCACATGGAAAAAGTGGGAGAAAAAACTGTTAGCATAGAACCTATGGTTACATCTAGCCAGCTCAACTGTATTTTGATGAGATCTTGATGTCAGTCTAGTATTGCATTTAAATTTATAAAATCTAGGTATAATAGTGAATATATCATCTGAAAAATCACCATGAAAATATTTATAGAAAAGATATATATATAAACTTATTTATAAATGGAACTTTGTCTGTGTGTGTGTGCGTGTGTGTGTCCATTACCTATAGACTCTGAAATGGCTGAACCAATTTTCTTGAAAATTTACACAGTTGTACTATAAGCATCTGCGAGTGTTCTTAGCTAGATTTTGTGTCGAGGTACCCCCGATAAATATTGAAAATCAAAAGTTGAAAAAATTAGGTTATAGAAGGAGTGATCCAATTTTAATCAAATTTGATACACTCATAGACAAAGATATAAGAAATGATATTCAGAAGTGTCAAGGTTGCAGTTCTTACAATAGTGCAGAAAATTGATAAAATATATATATAAAAGGCAAGATGTTTGTGTGTGTGTCTGTTTATCTGCCTGTATGTCCTTTATACAAATCCACAATTTTTATCCGATTCTCACCAAACTTCACACAAATATTCTGAGCTCCAGGACCATGGATTAGTTTTAAAGCTTTCATTTCACCCGAGCAGTACCAAGCAATACTGCTAGTTTATTAATAGCATCATCAGAGCAAGACTTTCATATGGATGTTATGCATGGTGAGGAACTTGTTCAGAAATATGCAAACTGTCAGCTGTATACAACCACTTTCTCAGATCAATGATTAAAAAGGGCTTTGAGTGAATGAATTTGGTAACTCTAAAAAGAATTATACTTCTTTGAAACTTGTGAGCTGGCACTACAGAATCACAAAGAAAGAAGTACATCAGATAACAGAAACTACATCACTTTCAACAGTAGCAACAACTAAAATGAATAGCACAGAAACTTGAAGAGAAAAAATAAATCACATACCCAATATACTGATTTCCACACTGATAGAAAAAAAACAAAAGTGGAGAAAGAAAGCTGCCATCATTACTGGAAAGAGCAAAAACAGCTACTAGACTAAGAGGAACTTATTTACCTGACGAAGTTGTTTTATGAGTGTTATGGTGAAACACACCTATTCCTCATATAATGGACACTTCCTCCTATATTAATAAGAGTTAATAGGAAGTTAACTCGAGAAATTCTTGGGAAGTTCATAAGAGTTCTTAGAAGTTCTAGAAAGTTCTATTGGAGTTCAGTAGAACTACTAGGCAGTTGACATTAGTCGGCAGTTAGCTGAATACTAAGGAGTCAGCTTACAGTGAAAGATTACCAAGTTCTTAACATTTTGGGTGCATTAAGCTGATTAGCAACCGACATAGCACGATTATAACCTTCAGTGCAAAAACTTCTCTACAACAAAGGGAAAGATTTTTAAAATTTTAAACAAATATAGCACTCACTGCTAGTCAATGAATATAAAAATATTCTTATAAAAAAAATATTCCCATTACAATTTTGCTTTTCTAATGTGTCTTTGGATGTTTGTTTGATAGTGTAATGAGAGTGTGCTATGATATAAAGCCATATTTTACCATTTACCTTTCCTCTGCTATGGGCATTATTATAGTGGTGATATAATAACACTTTATTTCATAAATAGAGTGGAATGGCTGAAAGGAGAAGTAATGAAAGTCATGCTTTGTCCTTAGAGATACTTTTATACCACGAAGACATACAGAAAACTATATATGTACACATATACAGAGAACAATACATCATATATATCTACACAGGAAAGTAGTATGTAAAAAGATACTTAAGACTTAAATTATGTTACATTATTTATAAGAAAAAATTGAATCACATTAAGTTAAAAGTTAGATTTATTAAACTTGGTAATTTTATTGGTTAATATATATATTTTCTAATTTTTAGCATTAATTTTTAAGAGAGAAAAATCTGTTCATCATTTTCTGGACGTGAGCCTACATTTTTTAAAGCATACAACAAAAAAAAAATAGTTAAATTTCAAAGCTTGAATTGAATTTCTGACAACCTCACTAATCAGTCAATAAATCTGACATTCATATGATACTGTACTGTTTTTGTATAAAATTGAGATTTTAGTAATACTACTTGAATTTATTGAATTTTTTTATGCAAATTTTAACTGGTTTCTACAAAGTGCTTCTTATGACTCCTATGAACAGGTAAGAAAGCTTTAGTTTTAAAGAAAGACTTAAAAACAGATTTTTTTCACTTCTTCCTTGACTGATCCTGCTTTGTTCTGTTTGTTCAAGTAGCTATAAATTCCCATCTGTACAAGCTTCCATAGTTTTTAGATATCATTGTTTCTTTTTCCTTTGGTCTATACACAACAAGCATCATGGTATTTGTTTGTAAATTTCTTTTACTCTGTTGTTTTCTCTTTTTCTTGACCATATTTATTTCTTCTAAAATTTCTTCCAAAATCTTTTCTTCCAAAATCTTTCTAAAGACTCTATAACATCAAAGCTACTGTAATCAATTGCAATAAAAAAAAGAACATTTTAAAAAACAGACAGAATTTCATTCGATAAATAATGACAATGAAAAACACAGCTAATGGAAAACAAAAAAAAACTATGTATTATTATACTTTTCCGTAACATTGTTTACATTATGATATGCTTTCAGAGCAGAGATTGGTATTTCTGAGAAATCAAAAAAATTGTGTTCATAAGGCTTGATTTGGCTTTGTTAAGACTGTAAAGTCATTTGCAATGGCTTCCCCCTATGTTGTTAAGGGTTGCCAGTTTGAATCCTGCCAAATGACATATTTTCCTAATAAAATTTCTCAAAAATACTCAGGCCGGTAAAAATAAATATATAAATATATTCTGTTTAATTAAAAATAGAATATCTACTCAAATATGAGTATCTATTAAAAGTAATGTTCAAACAAATAAATTAAATATGTTGGTTGTTCATGCATTTTATTAATCTTTGTAATTTTCTGTAACATTGTTTACATTACAATATGCTTTCAGGGCAGAAATTGGGATTTATGAGAAATCAAAAACTTGTGTTAAATATGCTTGATTTGGGTTTGTTTAAACTGTGAAATCATTCATGCTTGAGTGATCTAAGATGCATCAGATCAATTGATGACTACTCCTATGCTGTTAGGGGTCAAAGGTTCTAATCCTGCTGAATGATACACATTTTTTAAGAAAATTTCACAAAAATATACATTTTAATTTAAAGCAGAATATCAACTCAAACACAAGTATCAATTAGAAATAATGTTCAAACAAATAAACTAATATATATATATATTTAATTTATTTGTTTGAATATTATATATATATATATTGATAAATATATATATTATCCTATGTCTTGACTTGGAGTTCCATGCATTATGCAATCATCAGTTTGAAATATGTACTTGATGATTGCATAATGCATGAAATTATGGGTTGTACCATAGATATAAGATAATATGTATATTTATTAATATGTATGTAAAAAGAAAAAACACCCCACCCCTATCACGTCTATCTAAGGGAAAGCCTCGCCACAAGATCAAAGAGAATACATAAAATAGGTCTGCTAACAACAGACATCAATTAATTAACCACTAACCAACAATAAAGCCGTCCTAAAAATGTTTAAGGTCAACAAACAAGATAAGTTCCTAAATCACACACACACACAAAAAAAACCCACACAAGCACACAAAACTGACCAAGTAATCAAACCCCTTCACACACCATTTTCTTTTAAATTCTAACCAAAAGATATACCCGACCGATAAAAACGTACATTCCAACAGATAATATCATTAATCAACAATTTCGCACTTACACACTAAGTTCTTCAAAAGTCTAACGGTCAAAACGAAAGACACATTCCCTTCATTATCAATAACCCCAACCAACCCCACAACAACAACAAACCAAATATAAACAGAGGATGATTCCAACTCTTGCTCTTTCCTCCTGATGCAATGTTGGAGACTCAACATTGAAAGAAACATATGATTGTAGAGAAGAGGACATATATAGAAAAATTATGTACATGTTCTAAAACATAATATATATATATATATATATATATATATTGAATATATAATATATAATTAAAAAGTTATAAGCCTTTTTGTTACTGAACAATGCTACTCAAAGTTTCATATAAATGAACACTAACAATCATAAACTGATTTTGTGTCTGATGAAACTTGAGATGTGGTGAAAAGGTTTTTTTTCAAAGAAAAGTCTACATTCCTTTAAACATAGAAGCAAAAATTTTCCTTCTCATTGGACTACAATGATGGAAAAGGAAAGTTTACATCTTTGATAAATAATCTGCAAACAAACTTCAGCTTATGTTTGTTTTTATATTCCTTCTGGTAAAATGTAATAAGTATTTTGCATACTCTACTCTATATATGTATCTGTACAAAAATGTTAGAAAAATAAATGGCCTTTTTCAGATACAACCCCCAAAATAACAATGAGTAAAAGATTCGTCAAAAAGTTTGCTAACCATCTAGAATTAAATTAATTTGATCAAAACTAAAATACAGAATCATCAAATTTTCTGCATTGGTATGCACCTGCTGTTGCACATATACACACTCGGCCAGGTAAAAGGTAAAATCAAAATAGGATATAGGCAAGGATGGACAAGACCTTAATACTTAAATGTGTTACTTTTGACAGGTGGTTTGTAACTTATGAGGTATATCATTAGCCTACAGCCAACTAAATCTCTTTCTATTCAATACTTCTAGTCAACATTTGCAAATTTTGGTCTACAAGCCTTGAATCATTACAACACATATCTACTGCAATAGGTTGACACATTTGCAAGAGGATCAAATAAAATTAACCATTATAACACCATCAAATAATCAGGAATTTTCTGAGTTTTTTGTATGTTTGTTGAGTTGAATAAGCAACAATTATGCTCATCAAACAAAAAACAATTTTCATCAACAGTAAATAAACAGTACAAAAATTGTAATTTTATTTTGCATGAACAAATAAATTAATTTACCAATGTCTTTAATTGAGATATCTTTTGACCATTGTGTCAAGTTTTGCTTCCAATGTTTATTTCTGGATATTTCAGAAGTTCCCAACTATTCATTATTAAGTGATCATAAGCAAACTCAACTGCAACATCCAGGTCACAAGAAGTTAATTTTCAAGACCTGGTGCATGGTTTGTTGTGAACCTAAATGTGGTCCATAAACACTGTTGATCCAAGTAGAATTGTCTAGTTTCAACTTAACTAGTATGATGACATAAAATTGCATTTATTGAACTTGAATGCAGTAAAAAATAAAAGCAAAATTATAATAGAAATATTTACAGTCCACAAGAGTAGACATTTTTTTTTTTAATCATTTCACCCCGAGCAAGGCGGAAACGTGCAGGGGGTTACATAAATGTAAAAAGATTAATTAGAAAAGAGTGAGGAGTACAAACTAGTTAGAAAGAAACAATAGAAAGCTGAGAAAGCAGGTGTGATGACAGATACATAGGTGGAGAGAAAGGGAAGGTTATACAGGGGAGGGGAGAGAGCTAGAGGCCAGTGGTTAGTAGATGAGTATTGACTTTGCATTTAAATTTCTAGAGGTTGTAGCCGTCAGGAAAGCAAGAATACGGGAGTGAGTTCCACAGGCGGGAAGTGCGAGAGAGGAAGCTGCAGGAGTAGAATTGTCATCTGCATTTGGCTAACCCGACTGTGAATGGGTGGGACCCAGTTGCCAGTCTGGTTGCACAAGTAAACACCTGTTGAGGAGGCATCAGTGACTTAAGCTCATCCGAGCAGAAGCCATGAAAGTATTTATAGAAGAGACAGAGGGAGGCCACATTTCGACGATGCGGAAGTGGCTGCAGTCGAGTCGCCAGATCAGTACCTATCACATTACAGACTCTCCTTTGGAGCTTGTCAAGAACACTGAGGAGAACAGCAGGGGCACCTGACCATAAATGGCAGCAGTACTCCATGCACGGACGGATGGTTGACTTGTATATATGCAGGATGGATTCAGGTGGAAAAAACATCCTGGATCGACATAGTGACCCAATCTTCTTAGCAGTAGATTTTGCTATGGATTCAATATAGTGGTTCCATTTGAGGTCTGAGGACAGGGTAAGTCCGAGGAGGCATAGTGTATTACTCTCAGGGAGAATCACTTGGTCCACGCTTATGGGAGGCAGGAGAGGTTGCCTATAATTGTTGACAGACAACAGCTTGGTCTTAGATGAATTGAAGTTGACAAGCCATTTCTTGCCCCAGTTCACCACAGAGTGTAGATTCCGCTCAAGGTCAGCAGCGAGATTATGTCTGTCCGCCACGACAGGTTTCTTGAATTTTAATATGAGATATACTGGGTTATCTAGAAAATTCACACTGATTTCAAGGAAAATTAAAACAAAAAAAATTATGCCAATAAATATTTACTCCATTAAATATGAACCATTTTGTTCCATAACTTTTCTACATTTTCCTTTCAACTTAAAGATTCAGTCTTCCCAAAATTTTCATTGTTTCTCTGTGAAGAGTTGACTTAGGTGTTAGAATTAGGTGTTAGAATTAAAAATTTTTATCACTGAGATTATTTTGTAAGGACCTAAATAAGTGAAAATCTGAAAGAGCAATATTTGGTAAGTATGGCAGGTGGGGTAACATGTTCCAGTGAATCTACAACAATTTATGCAGTGCAAGATCTGGCATTATTCTGATGGAAAGCAACACCTTTTCTGTTCACCAATTCTGGGCAGTTTTCTTGAATTCCAGCTTTTTAATTTGTCCATTTGTGAACAGTACTTTTCAGAAACAACTGATAGATTACTTGGCAAAAGCTAATAGTACAGGATTCCTTTTTAATCACACTATAAATACTGCTCGAGCATTCTTCAAAAAAGCAAATTACTACAAACAGTGGACTGTTAATCTATCTGTTTGTATTACTCCTAAGATATATATATATATATATATATACACACACCAACACAGGGTGCATTGGGTAAATTTTCACCATTTTATATATTTCACACATGTGCATTTTTTTATTTTTTCAACTAAACAGTATAGCAGGGTCAGTTGGGCACCAGCTGTAAGAAAAAGAATACTATGACACAATTCATTACAACAGAAATGTTGACACTACATTCTGTATTCCTTGGCATTCATATTGGAATACAAATATTTGTTTCGGTGTCAATGTTGAGGAGGCAGTGCAGAAAATTCAGAAAGAGTTAGATGATATAGTCAGCCAGTATCAAGGTGTTTAGAGTGATTGCTAGTGATGGTAATGTTATGACTCTTTACATCTTCTCACATGGTATCAGATGATGTTTCTGTTCAATTTGGCCAGTACAGCTTACACTTCTGTTTTTAATATTTTTGGCCCACCATGTATTGCTGGTTGTTTCCTTTTGTTATGGAAGAAATCTCTGCTATATTCATCTCATCACTGAATTACTTTTCTTTCCCTAATATTAGAATTCTGGCCTTTGATTTTTTGTATCCTCTTGATGAGCATGACATTTTTCTATTATTTCTAGCCTGACTACATTTTTTTCTCATTTTCATGTAGTTTTCTTTTTACCATTCCATGTCTTGGCATTGCTTTCTGTCTTATGTGCAACATGTCAAGAATCTTATTTGAGACTCGATTTTCCTTCTACATCCCTTTTGCTTTGAGATGAGATTTTCAGGATACCATTCCATATCTTGGCATTGCTTTCTGTCTCATGTGTAACATTTCAAGAATCTTATTTGAGACTCGTTTTTCCTTCTACATCCCTTTTGCTTTGAGATGATGAGATTTTCTGTATACCATTCCATATCTGGATATTGCTTTCTCTCTCATTTGGATAATGTCAAGAATCTTATTTGAAACTCATTTTTCTTTCTACATCCCTTTTTCTTTGAGATGACATTTGCTTGCTGATGTCATTAAAGCTTCCCTGAGTGTGTCCCATTTTGAGTTTCTATTTTCATTCTGTCCCTTGTATCTTCTTTTCATGCTGTCCACATATTTTTCCTTCAGGTTTAGGTTGTTCATGGATCTGCTGTATTTTAAATTTTGGTGCTGCGTTAGGCATCTTCAATTTCAAAAGTTTCATTCTTAGTTTGCATATAACAATGAAGCGGTTGTCTCCACAGTTGTCACTTGGATATGTTTTACAGTAAACAACTGCATTCCTGAATCTCTTATTGATAGTTATGTAGTTGATTTGGTTTTTAGTCTCTTATCTTAGGCTTTTCCATAGTCATCTTGGATGTTCTTTAAACTAGGTGTTGGTTATTAACAGTCATTTGTTGGGCAACATGAGACCCATTTTTTCTCCGCATTCATTACGGTTTCCTAGTATGAATTATCCAGCAATTTCCTCTTCCCTCTCCTTGTCTTCTTTGACATTCAGGTCTCCACAAAAAAATTATAATTTCTTGTGATTTACATTGAACCTTGTCATTGTCTAGCATAAAGTAGAAAGATTTGATTTCTCCTGTTCCTTGTGCTGTCGGTGCATATTCAATAATAACAAATATATTGAAAGGCTTTACTTTCAGTTTAGCTAAAAGAATTCTTTCAGATAATTGGCACTATCTCTTCATTTCTTCATGCCTTGATCCAGTATAAATAAAACTTCCTTTTCATTTTTCTCTCTATCTGCATATATAATCTTGTGGTTGTCACTGATAAAATCTCTATTGTTTGGGCACGTAGATTTATGTGCACCTAAAATGCTGATGTTTAACTTACTCAACTCCTGTTTCACATTGCCAGCTGTCCAGTGTTGAATATTGGTTAATTGTAGTTGATTTGATACACAAGTAGATTTATGTAATCACTTCACATGGAAGAAATCTACTGAGTGATATAATGGAGAGATATATATAGTGAATAGAACAAAGGGGTCAATACATTTGCCATAAGAAAATGAATGAGTGAATTAATTTACAATTAACCAGTATTCAACACATGTTTGCAATGCATGCCCTGCATACCTTAGAGTTTGTTCCCAGAATAAATAATTTACTGATAATTTTTTACTATTCTCATTGTACTCATCATAATTTTTTAAAATCTGCCATGCCTTCATTTTTTTAGGATAAATTGCGAACATGCGTTCATTTAGTAAAGTAGTATCAGCAGGAAAGTATTCTACTTCCATATATCACACTTGAATGTATGAAGGCATGCCAGCTAATATACCTCATTTATAGGAGAGTACCTAATTCAGCATGTAGGTTAGTTCACTTTATTATAATGGACTTGCTTAACACATTGAATGAAGAGGAGGCAGCAATATTAGAAGGTAATTTATTTGTCTTCTACACACAGTTGTTCAGTGTACTGAAGGCCCATGTATGCAATTAACCTCCATATACATCTAACAGTTCTGATGACTTATATTGCTTAATTATACTAGTTTAGACCATCACAACTAAGACTCACCAAACCTTTTACACAAGGTTGAAACATTCATATTCCCTTTGAATTTCAGTAACAAGGAGGAAATTACATTTTGGCAGCTTCTTCCCTGAAATTGCTACTTTGTGTAACAAAGTCTTTGGTCATTCATAATCTATCTTAATATTCTCATAATCTTGACCTCTTCCCTACTCTTCTTTTGTCCATAGAACAACTCTTCAGTGACTCTCTAGCTTGAGTAGCTGTTGGGTCTTGTAGTGGGTGTACAATAGTAAAAAATGACTGTTAGTTATGAGTACAATATTTAAATGCCAGAAAAATGGTTGGTCCATTGTACTGTCCCAGTAAGTAATGAGGATGAAAAAAAGCAAAGCAAATATATAAAAGGGGACTAAAAAGTACTTTTCTTGAATAATAAAGGCGGTAGAATGAAAAAAATAATTTATCACTTGATCAGGTTTTAGAAGTGAGTTAGGCTGAGAACTTTTCCCTGATCTTCACAAGAGCTAGATGAGATAAAATGGATTATTGCTGCTTAATCTGGGTTGGAGATGCTCAGTCTTGTCTGGCCTGTTCTGATAGAGTTTAAAATCATATTAACAGCCTTGTGGGTGATGAAGAAAATGGAAAGGAATTATCTTCCATATCTTTCCCCACAGATGAAATATCTCTATTTCTATGGCATGTATTATTAGTCCCATCACTACTGACCTTTACAACTTGGACACCACCATACCACATACACAAGGGTGAATCATCTACATTCCTTTGTATTTCTATAGTAAGAAGTATACAAATTCTAAAAACAGCTGCTTCCCCAGAACTGCTGCTATGCGAAACAGATTCCTGGAAGAATGTTTTCCAAATCACCACAAACTTGATTTGGAGGGAAAATACTGGAAGGTTGAATTGACCAAAAAGATATGAGATATCTCTAAGCATGGACTGTGAGATAAGAACAATCTTCACATCTGATAATATTTATTTATAAAGTTTCAGAGCTCAAGAACAGCATGAAAAATGGGTTATAAGACTTATTTTTATTGTGAAATTAATGCATGAAAACAAAAAAAAAATATTACTTCATGTTTAATATACATATGGCATATAAACTACTTTTAGATCCTCAATGGTGATTCAAGACATGATCTGGACAACTTTATTGTCATTCCACACTACTTTAAAATGTTTATGAAGGAAACCCTCATCAATACTGCAAAAAGCAATAGAAGCTACTGGATTTGAAAAACCCATTTTCCAGTAAGATTTTATAAATTTCAACTGAAAGTAGTACCGGCTGCTCAGTCAATAAAATGTTTGTATACAATATCAAGATGACAGAATTTGTGACTAAAAATAATAATTACTAGCTTCTCAAGATAATTCAAGCAGAAAACCTGAAACAACAATGCAATTTTTAAGTAGTAAATGACTGTAAGACAAGGATATGTCTTCACATCAGATTTATTCAACATTTACAGTGAAGCAATCCTTATAGAATTACAAGTTCTAACAGGATTCATTACTGACAGCCACAATCTTAACATTAGATATGCAAAGAACAGTGTTGATATCAAGCACAGAAAGCTGACTACAGGAACTCCAACAGAAGGTAGTAAAGAAAAGTGAAAAGAAAGTACTATACAACAATTGTAAATGACAGAATGTATGGTTGTCAGCAAAAGAAACAGCCCAAGATGCAAATTATAAAATGAAAGGAAACAAAATTAAACAAGTATAAAAATTTTAATGTCTAAGAACTGTCTTAACAGGGAACAAAAAATTAAAAGGTATATTGGGAAATTGGAAGATGTCTTCAAAAGCTAAGTAAAGAAACAGGACATTTTCAGTAGAAACAAATAAAAGAGTACTGAACTTTTATGTAATATAAAGTCCTATATTGCAGTAAATGCTGGACAATCTCACAAAATGAAGAAGACTCTTGAGGCAACATAAATTCAGTTTTTAAAGATGGGTACTTAGAATATCATGGACTGAACATATGTACAATGACTATTTTAGAGAAAATGGAAACAAAATGGACACTTATATGTGACATCATGTTGAAGACATGACAGATAGGAAAGTGTTAGGGCGCCGCTCCTATTTGACTACAAAATGGACTGTTCCCATTCCTATATATAGCAATGGTGGATTCTCTACAACTGAGTGGTAGAGAGTCACTTGAGAGTCAGTGAAGAGTTAGTCACACTTCCGGTGGCGTACCGGAAGTAATCACGTATACACACGTCTTATGACGGATTGAACTCTTGTATCTTTCTATTGTAAATATTACTAATCACTTCTGTACATACTAACCGTCTTTCCGCGGAATACAACTTATATTCTGATTCTGTTGTTGAGTTATTCATTTATACTTGGCGACATTACAGAAAGCAGTGCATAAACTACCTAAAAAGCTTGTGTAACTGGTTGTCAGAACAGGGAGGAGGAGAGATTGAAAAAAGACAAACTTTATTAATCGCTACAAATGTCAGAAAATTGTGGAGAGCCATGATGACATAGAACAATGATCGTGCAAGCATGGAAACAATAATACTAAATATACTTCTACCCAGACATATATATGAAAAATATGTCAATAATATAATATTTCAGAAATATGAGAAAAGTGGCCTTTTATATAGATATGTTTTTCTGTCAATTCAAATTTGAACAAACATGACTATTTTTAAAGAATTTTCTTTCATGAAAGAAAAAATGACAATATACAATTTATTAGTAAAACTAGTGTACCAATCCAATAAAAAATGAACAACTTATTTTTTATCCACAGCACATATGTTGTTATGAACTGACCTTCGTGAACAGAAGATTATTTACATTATGAACTTTGTTTTGGGCATCTCTTGCATTTCTCATGGTGTCAGGATTATTATTCAACATTCTGTTGTATTGCTCTTCTATTTTTTGTCAGAGATCTTTCATTCACATTCCCATATATTCCATTTTTGCATTAGATCCTTCCTATCTTTTCTTCAGCTACACATTCTCTCATAGCAGCTCTTTTTGCATGTTCATCATCTATTTTGTGAAACTCTCGCATTTCTCATGGCACCAGTTATTCTCTTTTATCCACCTGTTGTGTTGCTCTTCTGTTTCTTGTCAAAAATCTAATTGCATTTCCTTTCTCCTATTTTGTCTTTTTGCATCAGATTCCCCTTCTCTTCATTTTGAATCTTTTAAGGTAGAAAAATGTCTCATAGCAATGCTTTTTGTATAAGTTCTTTCTTCTGTTTAGAGCAACTCTTGCATTTCTCATGGCAACATTAGTCTCATTCATCTTTCTGTTGTCTTGCTCTTCTGTTTCTTGTCAAATATCTTATTCCATTCCCTTTACGTCTATTTTGTCTTTTTGCATAAGGTCCCACCCTTTTACAATCAAAATAACCAAATGTAACCACCACCTAACTCTAGCAATTTCTTTTCTTGCACTTCCCACCTGTGGAACTCTCTTCTGTATATTTACTTCCCTGATAGCTACAGTCTTGAAAAGTTTAAATGCAACGTCATTTGCCATCTTCTATCTTCTTGACTCCCTTCTTTCTCTTCTCCTTTCTCTGACAACCCTTGGACCTTGTTCTTCATTTTTTGACTTTCCTCTCATGTAACTGCCTGTGCACCAGTGGCAGTACTGCTTTGTTTCAAGTAAAATGATTATAAAAAAAAATGACTAAGTGAAATAAGCAAGGGTCAATAGACACCTCCTATCACACTAACTCCCAATTATTCTCAGAACACTCTCATTTACCCAACCCTCATTCTCGGTATCCTTACCTGCCTATCACCCACCCTCTGACATTTCCTATATTTAACCATTCTCGGTATCCCTACCTGCCTATCACCCACCCTCTGACATTTCCTATATTTAATCATCCTTTCTCCACTCTATGTAGTCCCCTGCGCAGTAGTGGCAGTGACATGCCTTGCTCGGGGTGAAACGCTTATAAAAAAAAAAAAAAAATTAAAAAAAAAAATAATAAATTTACCTTTCTCCCCACTGCAGATGGGATACGAAATATATAAATACTCACTGATAATTATTATATGGCATGATAACACCCCAGTAATAATATAAATAAACTAAAGTGTACAACTGAAATATCCTAAAATAATTTTACATTTTTTAGGCCCCAAAACCAATCAGCAATTTGTTTAATTTTTTCAAGAAATGAAAAATTCTTTTAACTTAAATTTTAATCAAAAGACATCAAAATTAACTAGGGTTTCAAATTATAAAGATTAACATCAATTCTTAAATGTACCAACACTTCGGGATATCTTTTTTTTTTTTTTTATAATTGTCTCACCCCCAAGCAAATGGTTACATAATAAAAAAGTGATGAGAGGCAAGAATAGGTCACTATAGGGTGTTGGAGAAGGGGTAAGAGAAAGATGGGTACATTGGGTGTGAAGAAAGCCACATCAGAAGAAAGTGTAAAGTGAGAAGAAGGATGTGAGTCAAGGAGATAAGAGATAGCAGTTGACTTTGTATTTAAGCTTTTGAAGATTGTAGCTATCGGGGAAACAAGAATGCAGAAGGGTGTTCCACAGGCAGGAAGTGTGATAAAAGAAGCTGAGTTACACTTGACTGTTTTCTCTTTTGTTAAAAGATTATATAAACAAGTTGGCTAGCACATGACTTAAATAAAAAAAAATAAAAAACAAAATTGAGCAACAATAGAGTTTGCTAATATTGTGCAAGTTGAGTTTAAATGCATATATTATATATATATAATTTGCCAGCAATATTTTGGAGGAAAATATTTCAGGAATTTTGAAAAATGAGTAAAGATATCTTTTGTATTGATATATTTTTCTCTCATATCAAATCTGGACAAACAAAAATGTGACTTAAAAAACCCATTCATTCTGTTCTTTCATTAAATAAAAATGATAATAAACAACAGAAAATTACTGTATTTGAATAAACATACCAGTAACAGTACAATTTAAATATCTTAAATTAACTCAACATTTTTTTAGTATTTGTCTATATTTTTTAGATAAGGTAGTATTTACAGTATTTACATTATTCGGACTATTGTCTTTATCTTTGTTGCCATTCATACAACATTTCGGTCATTGTATGCTCTGACCGTCTTCAGGTGCTAGGAATTTTCAAAGTGAACCCTTCATTACAAATATGACTTCCAATTGGGGAGGCATTACAATGCAAGGAATGAGAATGATATACCCCGGTGATTGTAATAAAGGGTTTAGTTTGAAATTTCTAGCACATGAAGAAGTTCGGAGTGTACAACAGCCAAAACATTATACAAATGGCAACAAAGATGAGGACAATAGTCTGAATAATGTAAATACTGTCAATATTTTTCCTTCAATCAATTTATCTCAAGCAAACCAGTAGAATGAAAATTATTTCAGAGTGTCAGAGAATATGAGAAAAAAAATCTACTATTAATTACAGAGGACAATAAAAGAGCAAGAATTATGAAGACAAAAGATATTGATTGCATTTCAATTTTTGGAGATCAATGTTGATTGAGAAACAAAAAGCTGGATGAGAGTTCCATATACAACCACTATGATAGGAAAAAAACTGTTAGTATAGAACATGTGCAAGTTAACCTTAAAACAGGAGACGTTTAATTGACCTGTATCGTTCATCTGAAATTTTATTTAAATTTGCCAAAAGAACATTTGTTTTCCAATCAATACAAATTAATGATAAGTCACAAAAATACAGTTACTTTGGGAATATGATAATGCCATAGTTTCTTTATAGAGATAAATATTTTTTTATCATCTCATGATTGCCAAAGCTGCATATAGTAAAATGCTTTGGGAACTGTTTCAGATGTTACTGATAAACTGGTTTTAATTCCATGTACTTTGCAAAATATTTCCTTTGAAAATTGTTAAAACATTTAACAGAAAATAATCAACCCTGTGAGGTTTGAGCAAGGCAGGTTGGAATAACAATGTCTGTTACAGTTCTTACCTGGAAAGATAAGGAAATTAAATTAGAATGACATCATATGAAGAGATAAGTTTGCCTATCAACTTGTACAATAATCTCCCTCCCAGCATTTTGAACAGGAGTAGAGGTTTATCCCTTGTTTCCTGTTTAACTCTGAAATTTGAAAATTTTATTTACAATTTATTTTTTTATTGATTCATTTTATATGGATTCTCAACCCTTTGCAGATTATTTGAAGCCAGAAAATATTTTTACATTTTTTAAAATAATAATGGTTTAGTGATACTATTCTTACTAATTAATCTATAGCTGGGGGAGAAGGAGTGGATTCACATACCTTCCTCATGTAAGTGATTGTAACAAAGGCAATAAAAATCCATTACACTACTCACACATCCAAGATTACAACGCATGGGAATTCCCTAGCGGTCACCCGTCTAGGTACTGATCAGGCACGATGTTGTTTACCTTTGATGATCATTTCAGTATTATATGATCATAAACCTGTTTGTTTTTTAAAAAAAATAAAAGTAGAGGATAATCCTCTAATGTGTTTAATGTCTGCTTCAGTGAAATGGAAAATTTTGTTAATTTCAAACAATGAATTTTTCATACATTTCTAGTATTAAGTAAATCGACTAATAATTGGAAACTAAAACTTAACATCAAGAAAAAGCAACTGAAGTTCCTGGAACATGTAATAAAGAAAGAGGGTTGGAGAATCTGATACTCACAGGCCAGATAGAGGGAAAGAGAGACAAGGAAAAGCAATGCATAATATACTTGATAGGATTGAGCAAATAGATAGCAGAGAGGAGTTTAATTGGGGTAACAGGAGAAAGCGTGTTGAGCTACTAGTAATAGTGGAATGTGGAAAGCTATGATCACCTATGTCCAGAAAAATAAAACCCCAAAAATTCTCTATATGCCATAGATTCTACAACCTCGTTTTCTTTTCATGCCATGCCTTTTTATTTAATCAAACAGATCAAGTAGGTTACTTACTAGTTTCCTCTTCTGTTTTCAGTGCATCAGTTTATCATGTATATATTAAGTTCTTAAAACTTTCCTTTATCTTTTAATAATCACTAATATAAGAAACTACTACTATTTACTAAGTAGCCTTGTTTTATTTTACAAAAATAAGGCTTGTTTTTTAGCATTGTGCCGCATTTGGGGATTGGTTATATTATATGGATTGTTCCAAAAAAAAACACTTTGAATTCTTAAAGTGTCATTATACTGAACAGAGACAGTAAATAGTATTTACCTTTACACATAGAAAAGTAATATTAAGGTTGAAAAAGTCAAATATGAACAGATACAATGGTGTCCACAGATATGTTGCATTCGCTTCTTTTGGTTTACAGGTACATTGCATTTCTTACAGGCAAATACCTTTGGAAAAGATATTAATCCTTCGCTTCTTCCTCCAGCTAAGGGTTAAATACCAGGACAGATTAGGTTCTGTAGCCTTGGTTGGCAACCAGTCTACCACAGAAAGTAATGGCAGCAAGTAAATTGACATGGTTGCCCAAACGTGTATCATGTTTGGCCCTTAATTTACTGACAGTGGTCACCACTTATCTAAAGTTACCAATAAACAACTACAAAAATAAACATAAGTTGTGGTTAATTATGACAGTAAATTTTTTTTTAATAGTGGTCAACTACATACATAAATATGATTTACTGAATCATCGTCAACTAAACAATTTATAAGACTTACTAAACTGCAGTCAACAATAAAAGTAAAAAAAATTAACAGATCATGCTCAACTACATTGGCAAAAATGTACTAAATTATGGTTAGCTACAAAATTAAATATGATTTACCAAAACATGGTCATCTTCAAAAGTAAACTTGAAAGTTTTATTAAATAATGAGTGCGCCTGTGCCTTCAAAAAAAGGCAACAAAATATTTATATCAATGTGTCAACTAAAATGATGGCAACACATATATTGATGTATCTTACATTAAGACATAAGAAAAAGAAAAAAAAGTAATTCAAAACTGAGTATGACAAGTCGGAAATATACATATATATATTTATAAATACACAACAGTTTTTATTAACTGGTATGAAAAAGAATGAACTGAGCCAACACTGCCTCACTATTGTCTCTCTAATGAAATGAGCTGATGGTACCTTACTACTGTCTCACTCTCTCTCTCTCTCCATGAGTATGACAGGAGGGAAATATATATATATATATATACCCACACAAATATACAACAGTCTTTATTATAAGAGAGAGCATGGCCCCAAGGTGTAACAGTAAAAGATGCAGAAATGCTAAATAGTATCTATAAAAATTGAAGTAAAAAAAATTGTTGGTTGAAGCTATTAAAAAGTTTGTTGATTTTATAACATTTCAGTTCATATTGGATTACTTAATTTCAGATTTTGTATTGAGTACCCAGTGAGGATTAAACTCAGTATTTAATAATAATGGTCAAAAAGCTTCACTAATCATTATATGTCTTAACCTAACATTTGCACTAACAACAAATCTATTGCCATATTATTTAAGTGCTCTCTTTTATTAATACTTATAGTTGATAATTTCTTATTATGTTCAAAATATAAATTAACCTTTATTATAGATAATTGTGTGTGTACGCAAAGAAAAATCAAATATATTCTAAATTTGGTAGTGTCTCTGGTTTCAGGTGTGTGTTCAGAATATATTTCCTATGTATAACGGTTGACTGCTAAAGTCTTTTGACAAAAGCAAAGTCTTTCATAAATTCAATTAAAAATATCTTCATACAAACCAAAAAGTAATAGTGATGAATCATTTATCAGAAAAATAGAGTTAATTTCAAGAGAACAAAATTCTTTTGCCTTCTTCAAAATTTACTGGCACAAATAAAAGCAGAGAAAATAAGTCATTTTATGGAAGAGTTTTCATGTATTTTGGAATTAGCTGCAACTTTTCAAAAGCAGATTACAAAGTGCCAGTTCTGTGGAGTTTTCTGACAACTTTGTATGAGATGGTAATCTCTCACATGAAAGTGGGGAAGTTGTCTGAGATGACTTGGCCTGCTGGCAGATTGTTGAAGTAAAGCGTTTACTCAAACTAGTTTGTGCTTAAATCCATTCCACAGTCATGCACATTTTGAAGAAGTCTTAGAGTCATCACACAAAACAATTAGAAAAATAACTTGTACAAAAATTATTAGATAGAAATCAAAGAAGAGGTGGGTGAATAAAATAATTTACAAAAGAAGAGTAGTCTCTTAAAAAAGAAGTAGTACACAAAAAAATAACCTAATTGATTAATGAACTGCTTCACATGATGTCTGATTTGGTAATTCAAGTTAAACCTTCCACAGCATAATATATATTAGCCAACTGATCTTAATTTTTCTTGGGTTTCTTTTGCACAGTGTGCTCTTGGATTGTCATACTTTTCATTTTTATCAAAGCTGGAATCTTTTCAAGTGATGTTTCATTTACCTGGTGAAGTTGCTGGTAATTAATGTCTGTAGCAGTGGTTCTTAACCGTTTTCTGGGCCATGGACACCTTTAGTCATGAGCCCCTGTAAGAACTAGCACTGATAATCAGATAAACAGATACACAGCATTTGATTATTTTTTGACAACAATTCTATGTAGACTGCACACTCATCACTTTTCAACCAGCCTTGCTTGAAAGAAATTGTGGTCAATTAATCCTCACCAGTATATGAGAAGATAATCAAGCTATGATAATCCATGATAAATGAGAATTATTAATTGCTTATAAGGAGTGGTAAATGATCAACATCAGTCAATTCCAATAGTGATGGTGACATT